>JAUEJJ010000017.1:5461789-5474053 GCA_032164275.1 Synergus coniferae | reverse complement strand
CTTATAATAAAAAAGTTCATATTTTCAGATCACAAAAAACATTGGAACGATTCAAAGAAAAATAATAAAGAGGCAACACTACTGCAAAGTTTGCGGAGAGAGTTTTCAATTTGCTCTTCTCTTGAGGAAACACGAAAAGGAACACATCAATAGTTCTATATCTTTTGATTGTAAAAATTGTAAAAGGGTAAAGCAGAGTTTACTAAAAATTAATGCTTAATTTTATTTTTAAAAGATTAAAGTTAATCAATTAATATTTACAGGAATTTGATAACTCTGAGGATATCAAGGAGCACAGTTGTAGTGGTGGGATCTGTAGAACAAAAATAGAAGGCAAACCCAACAAAAGTGGACCTAGAACTAAACAAATGGTCGATCCGAGTAATGTTCATAAAGAAGTAGAAAGCATTCTTCAAACTAACTCAATATCCACAAAAAATTTAACACAAGAACTTAGTGGTGGGGATCAAACTATGGAAACTGTATTCTATGTTGCATCAGAACAGGTAATGTAATTTTCTCTCTACATAATTGTTTTTAATAATATATAATAGAATTTACATTATATTAAAACAAATTTCAGATGGCGCATATTAATGTAGAGGAATTGGAAGAAGTATCTTCCAATTTAATGCGGGATCAAATTTTTGAATTTGGGAATATTTCTGACTCGTTCAACTCTTCTATCAACGAAAATGTCGATTTAGGAATAGAGGTCAACTCTTTGGATAATTACTCGGATGTAAATGACTTGGCAAATATAGTTCCAAAGGTTTTGGAGATTGAGGGCTCTTCGGAGAATCAGGTTGATGTAGACAATTATGTGTCAAGGAAACAAATCTCAAAGGACAATATGAAATGTAGATACACTAAGTTAGGATTTCAGGAAAATATTACATCTCAATATTTTTTAAACATAGAATCCCAGGATTCTAGCCCTAATTTAGAAATGGAATACATGGATACTAATGAGATCGAACCGACTCTTCATCTTGTACAAATTGGAACAGAAGAACAATTTTATGAATTAGTGATGGATAATATTTCCGAAAAGTCGCAGGCTAAGTCTTCCAATAATATAGAAGGTTTAGCTGAAACTGTAGAAAATTTTCAGGATTTGGAATTGTTTCGAGCCGATTCCCAATCAAATTTCGAAGTTTATATGGAAGGGAATTTCGAAAGCTTTGATAGAACAAATTATGAAAACTGTACCAAACAATTGTTGGAATTGGTACAATCTGAAAAACGAAAAGAGGGTGGTTCAACCTGTTTAGCAGAGAACGAAGAAAAATTTTTTGCCTTGATTGATAATCCAATATTTAGTGAATTTAGTGAAGAAAAACAAGACCCTAAAGATGATTCGAAAAACATCGCATTGACAATCACGGGAGAGGACTTTGATTTTGAGAAAAATAACAGTACAATGCAGAGTAAAAATACAAAGGAAAAGAAAAAATGCAAGAACGGAAAAGAAAAAACCTATAGTGAAGAATTTCATTGTTATTTATGTCGAAAGACACTTTCCACAAGATATAATTTTACACAACACATGGGATTGCATTATAAGGAACATCAACGTTTTCATTGTAAAGAATGTGGCATGTCCTTTGCATGGAAATCAACCTTGAATAAACACATTACGAATAATCATCGACCGGATGGTCGACAGACTTTTGCCTGCAGCATATGTCCGAAAGTTTACTACAACCTTTCTCTAGTAAACGTGAGTATATAAAAATTATTATGTATATTAATCACATTCTTTGACTTGATTTTATTATATATATATATATATATATATATATATATATTTATATTTTTTTTCAAACAGGAACATGTAAAACGGGATCACCTCAAGGAAAGGAAGCACGTTTGCCCTATCTGCGAAAAATCTTTTTTCAAGAAATTCGATTTGAAAACACACTTGAGAACGCATACGGATGATAAACCATACCAATGTTCTTTTTGTAAAAAAAGCTTTCACCATTTGAGTCACGCAATTCGGCACAAGCGGATTCACACCGGGGAGAAACCGTATACGTGTGACATTTGCCAAAAAAGCTTTTGTCAGCGAGGTTCACTGAAAGCACATAGGCAGAAGCATTATTAATAATAAAAAGTAGCGGCTAGATTGGTATACAAAATAATTATATATGTATTCTATACAGTGGAGATTATTTTTTACTAGCTTGGATATCATTTTTGTAATAAAGGAAGAAATAAAATAAAATAACATGTTTTTTCATCCTTTATTTAATTACCTGTTATTTTCTCGAATTTCGGGATTGCTGCAGAAACTAGAAGAGTTATTAAATAATGGAAAAGTTCTGGAAAACTTGAAAAGTAATGCTATTTTTTAATAAAATTCTTATTTTGAATAAAGAATGGAAACTTATTGAATTTGAAAAATGCGCGCCTAAATATACATTCATATTTTGGATATTTTGTAATAGAAATTGATTTTACCGATGGTTCATGACGTAACAATTTTTACCATGGACCTGTCGTAAGGGTCGTAAGTAAGGGCTGGTAAGGGGCATGCAGAAGTAAACACGCCCATTCTAGGGAGGATATTCAATGATTGGCCTGTTGGTTTGCGTTGGTTAACGTTGGCAGAACGTTGGTTAGGTAAATTGGTAAAGCGTAGAGGGAAGATAGGTTAAAGGGGTTAAAGTCTGGTTAAAGCGTAGATCTTCCCTCTACGGTTAAAGTGCAGTGTCGTTTGAAAATAGTAGTAAAAAATATAAATATTATGCTTTGAAAATGAGGTTTGTTATTTTTTACGTGAAATAATAACTGACTATTCTATTATTTTGCAAAGATTCTACTTTTCTTTCATAGAAATAATATCAAATAATATTCAGCATTCCCTTTCAAGTAACGCGCGGTTCATGCGCGTACCATTAGCCAATCCTGTTAATTCTTACATCCATGGTTGTTGGCTGTTGCAAGCTTGGCTTGGATCTGGCTTGGATAAACCGATAAAGTCGTTTATGACGTTTATGTGCGTTTATGAAAATACGAAAATGGAAGCTAGAGTTTAGAGGTTGCTCTTGTATATCTTAGAATTTTACCTTCAAACATCCACGTGTAAAATATTTATTGTAAAGTAATCATCAAACAACTTTCTAGTCATCGTAAGTATACAATAAAAATAACAATAATCTAAATAAATGAATGGAATTAACGAGAAATTAACCAAACTAAAGATGCGACGGTTAGGAATTTAAAATTTAGCTTTGTTTACAAAGTTTAAATGCCTCAAAAAGTTCTTTAAATCATTTATATTATACATTATTCCCAGATCCTTCTTTTAATTTCTCCTCCTTTATTCTTATTAATGTACTTATTTGGGTTAGTTAATCGAGTTATTTGTAACTTTTTTTTCAAAGGTTTTAACGAACTTTATAATAACGTGTTATATACATATTATACTCTTTATTCACGTACTTTCTTAATCTAAAATTATTTCTTCGTTTATTGCAAATATAAGTAGATTATCATTATTTCTATCAGGGTTTCAAGACTAATTACTTATTCCGTTTAATTTCTGTTAAAAAGCTTAAATTATTACATGTTTAGAAGGATTAAATCATTTTGGAGTAATTATTTAGATGTCCTCATGTCTTTCAGGTTTTTAAGTTATTAAAAAAAATTGCAAAACTTTCAAATAAAAATAGCAGATTATGATTATTAATTTATACAATTACTAAACTAAATATTAAATCTCTATTCCCAGATAATAGAATCCTTTTTAATTGAATCTTGGTAAAAATGGGAAACTTCACGAGTAAATTATTTTATCATGGAGAGCACGATAAATCGAAGCAATTTAATTCGTCGTCATTAGTTTTGGAAAATTATGACACATGCACACCTCAGCCACAGAAAAAAAGATCTGTTGATCCCAGATCAGCGACTTTAGGAATAGTCAGGACTCCAATCGAGGTATATTTTTTTATTTAGCTGAATATACTAAATATGTTAGATTCAAGTTCAAACTTAAAATTTAAAACACTCCATCTTACTCAATAGTTATTAAAATTAGATATCTATAAAAGTGTGGCTATATAGCGCAGAAATGGCCAGTTTTAATATTTACAGTCTTTTAATTAACTTATACTTTTAGATAATAGCAACCCCTCCAAACAAAACGAAAAATGTCATCAGCGCCGTACCAAAATATTTAAAGGCAAAACCTTACTTGGAAACAAATTTCGATGTCACACCGACATCTGCGACTTTAGAGCAATGCATAGATCCGAGATCTCCAAACGTAGACGTGCCACGAACTCCAATTATGGTAATTTATTTGTGTATATAATAGCATTTACGTATGAATTTTAAGATTTAAGTAATCGATAAATAACTTGGAACTAAACTAATTTCTTTTCAATTTTGCTTTAAATGCAACAATATTATAATAAAATTATATTTTATAATTGCAGCTGGAGACTTCACAAGGCGACACTCCAAAGTTCACTCGTTCCAATCTTCGAAGCAAAAATCTCATGCTAAGCGAAATTCATCAAAAGATATTAGGACTTGATCCCAGATCACCAGCGTTTGACTTTGATAGGACACCTATTTTAAAACCAAAATCTCCTGAAAATGCCAAAGTCCGTTCCCATGAAAATTTAAATACAAGCATTTACGAAATCAAAATGCCACCCTCGAGGTTATCTTTCAGCGAAATTACAACATACCTTGATGTTGCTGAAATAAACGCCTTACCGGATATTGTCACAAGCTTAAATAATTCCCAAGTTCCGAGCAATTCGCCTGACTCAAGTTGCAATTCCAGCATCGAAACAATTTTGAACAACAGCGCAGTCACTGAACTGAGGGATGGAAACGAGGATTCTCTCAACAGCTCCAACGGCACGTCGTCCTCTAACTCTCCCTCAGAGGGTCCTAAGGCAGAAAGCAAAACTGATAATTTAGAAACAAAATTTTTAGCCGATGCGGAAAACATTATTGACAATGTTCTGCTTGCTGCTATGAAAGATTTCGAGGTCACATCCAACGAAGCTGAGAACAAAATAAAAATTTGGAGAGATACACTGAGTCCTGTAACACAGGTAAATTCGGAATATGGCGCTGTCAGTGATTCAGAAGATTGTATGGAATTCACAAGCCCGAAGGAAGAAGTTATCATAGAATTCGATGACGGTAACTGTAATCTACTAGGTACTATAAAGAAACAGGAGATTCAAAAGAAGCAAATGAGCGAATCTGAAGAGAACAAAGAGAAGAGGATTGTCAAAAAAGAATTAGAAGGCAAAAAGGTTTTCAGTCCTAGTAAAAAACAAACGACTGAAGTCAAAAACTTTAATGTACTAAAGGTAAAACTTATGCAAATACATTCAAAATTTCAGAATGTTTTGATATGAGAAACATTGAGAATGTACCGTCTTATATGAGATGTTCTAAATAAATTATTTCGAATTAAAACGCTTAAATTGTTAGCTGTGTAAATGTTAACAAACATTTTCAATATAGAATATACAATAAAAACTTCTTTATTTTACAGACTCGCACGCCTTTAAGAAATAGATCTAACAGCAACAATAAGCCACCAGGAGTGAGTTTAAAATCGCCACATTTGCGTCGTAAGGCGCCTTTGGCCATGAAGATACATAAAGAAAACACTCCGCCAAACGGAATCAAAAATGCGCTCAAGGCTAGGTTGAATAGCACAAAATGGGACGGAGACTCCACAGTTATTATATAATTATTATATTAAATTTTTTGTAGAATTAATTACTGTGACCAAGTTAATAGATTATTGAAAATTAAGATCAATATTTTAACAAGCATTTGAATAATATATAATATTTTAACACGTTAACGTCTTTTATCATAAACTTGAGAATGAAACAAGGACGCCTAACAATAAGAAAGGGTATGAGGAATCTGAATCATGTCTTTAAATCTAAACAAAAAACGAAATATTTTAAAAAAATTATAATTCTTTAATAATTAAGTACTTATTTACATGCTTTTTTCCATTGCTTGACGTATCTGATCTTTGGCGAGTTGAATTGATGTCTTTAGTTCAGTACTGGGTCGCACGAGCTGCGTCACACTGTAATTAAAAATATATTATAAAATTAAGTAATGTACTGTTTTTCACTGTAACAAAAAAATGAGACTGCATTTTCATGTACCTTTGGTTTTTTATCACAATCCGTTTGTTATCCTCAGTCCTCGGTAGAATTTTTATTTTGATACTGTTTTCGACTTTCTTTACATTTATGAATACTTTTTTCTCTGATTCTTCTCGTTTTGCTATATTCCTTGTGTCTATTAATTGAGGGCGAATTATTCTAACTTTAGATACGTGGTCGACAGATTGTCCTTTGTAATTCTTCCTCTTCAAAGTACGTGCAGTTGACGCTCTTAAGATGGATTCGTATGGTTGATAAGGTAATTGCAGTAACTCGGGTGACGGTTTAATTATTCTTGAAGGCCCAATTACGTTGCCATGATGAATTCCGGTTGAGGTACTTGCGCCATAAAATTCTGGTGGAAGATTCGGTTCTGTTACTTGTAAGGTTCCGTTTCCTAAACTTTCATTGGGATACTGCGCATTGAGTCGTTCCTGAGTTAAAGGCAATGCAGGTGTTTTTTTCTTCCTATGAAACTGTTCCCTGAAAGAGTATTTTAAATTTTATCTAGAATTTGTCAAATATTTTTCGGTGCACACTATAGAAAGAAAAAGATTTTAAAACGTACTGTGGTACGAATTCATCAATCTCAGGATTCGTGAGATCCAATTTGTGCCTTTTAATCCTGACCGTCACGTCCTTATGCCTCTGAATAAGTTTAGCCCTTGTTTCCGAAATACTTTCAAGTTCAGGTGCATAGCAGACATGTAAGAGACCGCCATAAAAATTTTTGCCATCAACGAAGCGTTTCGCTATTCTATGGGATTTAATCAAAATTTATTTAATTCATTATTCAATTCTAAAGACCATATGAAAAATATATGCATGCAAAAATTTACTTTAATACAATTATTATATGAACCTGGCACTCTGTATGCGATCATAATGCACATGAAAAGTTTCGGTGAATTCTTCCGATGGATAATCAGGAATCAAACGAAGTTTTTTTATTTCTCCGTACGGAAAGAAAAGTTTTTTTATTTCCTTATTTAATTGTAGTTTTGGTACTCCACATACTATTAAATGTGTCGATTCGTCGTTGATTGTGTAAACCTAATGCAGAGAGCTAAAGTGTCAAGGAAACTTCAAGATTGCAAGTTCAGGAAATAAAATATAGGTAAATAAAAAAGAATGATCATTTATGCTTAAAACGGGAAAATTGAATTTGAAGTTAGAGCTTGAATTCAACGAATCTAATACCCTCAATACAAAATTTTTCACAAGATTATTTGAGAAAATATTAACAAAGTTTATAACCAAGAATAAAAATATCTTAATTAATTAAGGGTAGGATACGTATTCGCCACGCTACCTTGACAGCAGTCAACTTTTTCCCCTGTCTGTAAGGAGCTCGTGTCCTACAAAGTTTTTGTTGTTCATGATGAGGAAGTTTCTCAACAGTTATTTTTTCCGTCATTCTCTGACTGATTGTTCCTATAATCACCACAAAATATATATATCCTCAAAAATACATATGTATAAAGTCAACAAAATGAACACGATTTTGAGGTTATATGTTTTGCCACACGTCTAAAAAGTATATAATAATACTTTCTCATAAAGTATTATCAGAATTTATAAATACACTATTCATATTTACGAATTGCAGGCTTTTGCAGTAATGTACAATAGTATTCTTACGTTCACTTCCAAAAATATCATTATATTGAAAATGTTGACATATTTACGATTTGACGGTTGATACCGTTGATACCGTTGATACGAATACCAACGAATACCAATCAATACCAATTCTTACATCCATGAATATAACAATGAAATTTAGCATTGAAGAGTGTAAACTCAAATTTGAAAATTGTACTTTCGACAACAACGCTGGTGCGATGATACGTACTCACAGAATTCGAGCGCGAAATTCAATTTATTAAGTTAAAAACTAAATTTTTTTATTTTTAAAATAAATAATTAAGTAAGTACCTAGGGGTTAAATTTAACAAATGGTTACTTAACGACATGTGCTTCTTTTATTTGGGCGTAAATGTAAATAATTAATTAATTTTTAAAATTACTTCTAATTATAATGGCATATTTAATTTGGGAAGTTTAATGTATTATTTATAAAAAATTATTTTAAAAGGTTCAGTATTTTAATTTAAATCCATGTTCATGAAATATACGAGAAATTATCTTTATAATGTGTATATAACAGTATATAATATGAACTCGTAAAGGAATTGTGAACTTCAAAGATCAAAAAATGATATAAATTTTAATTTTTAATTCTATAACGTAATATTTAATGTCTTTGTACATTCTTAAAATACAAGACTAATTATACAAGTAGTAATAAATTCTATAATGAAAAAATTTAATGCTCCTGTGCTGACCTATAAAACTTTGAAATTAAAAAAAAGATTTCAGTAAAATTTTTTAAAATTGCATCGTCTCTACATAAATTAAAACTGATGTATGTAATTCTTCTTCAAAAAAGGAGATTTCCTGGAATTTCTGAAATAGAGCATAAAATAAGTCTAGAATGAAAACTCCTTCTTGAACGATGTTGAGACACTTCTCCCATCCTGTTTCATAAAAAGGAACAAGGACGAAAATGGAAAGGAGGAATTTTTATTTCTTAGATATTATTATTTATTTCCTTAGTAATGAATACGTAACCTATTCTGGAACAAACACAAATTTGATAAGTTGCATTTTCCACTTTATAGTTCCTTTCCTTAGCTCCTCATCTAAGAAATACGAATTAACGTAATCTTTCGCAAGGCAGCTTGTGAACGGCTTTCGTTTATTTCAAACTGGACATTCAAGGCTTACACCCTAATGACATTAATATATTACAATTTTAACGTTTCTCTCCTCCACGAAACGATTATTTCTTGCCAATATGTCGTATTATTCTTATTGCTTCTCCACAAAGTTCCACTTAAGTAATTATTACTTCAGTTCCACAATATTATGAATACTATAAAAGTCATTTGACTCATAAAAAAACTGTACACAATCACTTATATCTCTCACGTTTCACGGTTTCAGTAATTGTCCCTTCCTCGTCCACTAAAATTGTTTCTAATACCCATTCCCATATTCGGTCCAAAGTTTCCGAAACCGGGGTTGAAATTCGGACCGCCAGGTCTCGGTGGCGGTCCTCTGAAGTTCGGTACTAATGCTGGCCTCTCGAAATTCGGTGGTCCCGAGTTAGGACCCGGACCTCGAAAGTTAGGTGGTCCAAAATTATTAAATGGCGGTCCTTGATTTCCGAAGGGACCCATCGGCCTGAAATTTGGACCGAAGTTAGGACCATTTGGTGGCCTAAAGTTAGGTCCAAATGGTGGTGGAGGTCCATTGGGTCCGAAAGGCGGAGGTGGATGCATCATGTGAGGAGGCATATTTTTATTTGGATGCGGCGGCATATTCGGATGTGGACCCATATTCGGCAAAGGAGGAGGTGGCATGTTAGGATTAATATTCTGCATATTGTGATGATTCGACATGTTGCCCATGTGTGGAGGCATATTCGACATGTTGGGTGGCTTGTCAAACATATTTCCAAATTCCATTTTCCTGTTGTCACCCATTTCTTTTTCCTTCTCCCAACGCGATCTGACTTCTCTATCCATATCTCTACCCCCATCCCGATCTCCAAAGGAATCCCTATCTCTTTCTCCGTATGAATCTCTATCCCTCTCTTCAATGAAGTGCCGGCTGTTGTTCATCCCCAGTCTGAAGTCTTTATCAGCAAAGTTATTCCTCATATCAAGCTCAGATCTGCCTGGTCCAGACATGTTATTAAACCTATAATTATCATCTTCCATGTATCTTCTATAGTCTTCCTCGTCATCGTCTTCTTCATTGTAAACGTCTCTGAGGTACCTCTGATCCAGATCACTGGATTGAGAGTCTTCGTTCATCCCACCACCAAACACAGGTTGATGTACTTTGGACGTTTTGTCACTCGCTCCAGCGTCACTCCAACCAATCAACTGATCAAATTTGCGCTTTCCTCCTCGGTTTAAAGACTTGAGCAACTCAGGATTTTGCGCGAACTTGGAGCTCGGCAAAGGTGGGGGAAGATCAACATCAGGGGTCTTTGAGAAATCTATTTCCCCTTCATCGTTTAGGAATTCTTCGTCTTCATCAACTGTTTCCTGTTGATTCATTACCTCTTTTAGTTCTTCGATCTCTCCAGATTGAACGAGCTTATTTATCGCGTCTGCACCTTTAGTTATCGCTTCTGCAAGTTTACTGCCGCCTGTAATAAATATAAATTAATACAAAATAAAAATTGATTTTAATTTATGGCATTAATAGTTTTCACACCAATGAAATTGATTCATTTAAGTAATGACTTACTTTCGACTGGAATCATTTTTCCATAAAGTATAATCGCATTAGGTTGGACCTCGTTTAATGGCAAAGCACCAGGCGTAGTTTCGATCAACTGATTAACAAACGCATTAAGAGCCTCCACTTGTTCTTGATCTTCACCTTCCATTTCATTCCACTGAGCCTGGAAGTTCCGAGGAATTGGTTTGCTATAAGGAACCTTTTTGTTAGCGAATTTCTTCCCTTCGTCTATCGCGTGGTCCAAATCAAGACCGGGTATTCCGCCATTCTTGTCTTCCGGTTCTCCCTCCGCGTTGATTCTGTCTTCTGGACCCATTCCTGGTATTACTGCAAAGTCGTCAGCTGCAAATGAAAAATGTGATTAAAGAGAATTGTACTTTAGGTATGCATGTAATTTTGAGGGTCAAATTGACATACCGATTTCGTGGTCATCTATACCAGCTGCACCAGCTGGCAAGGTGTTCAAATTATATTTGTCTCTCATCAAATCCCCTGGCCTGTTCCTTGTCCAGAATTTAGAAGTATGATCGTTACTTCCAGAACATAAAATGTGACCTAGTGGGTGCCATGCCAGAGTCCAAACTATACTGTCATGTGCTTGCTCAATTGCTCCCACTTCCTTATCAGCTCTGAAAGATAGAAAAGATCTAGTTAGCTCTTTCGAACTTAAGGATGAGAATTGAACCAAAAAAATAGAATTTATTTTTACCCAACGTGCCAAAATAGAATAGCACCATCGCTTCCGCCACTGCAAAAAAGTCCCTCGTGACTCGGATGCCAGGCAACACTGGAAGCTTCTTTTTTATGACCTCGAAAAGTCTGTACCTCTTGACTCAAGTTTCTGATATCGAACAATTTTAGCAAATGGTCTCGAGACGCTGTCACCAACCAATTGCCATTCTCATTCCACTTTACATCCATTACCGTTGACTTATGAGCGTGTAAAGTAGCCAAAGATTGCCCAGTTTTCGGATCCCATAGTTTAACTGGTTGCTGGTTGTCCTTGCTTCCGGAGATGACTAGACTTTTTTGAGGATGCCAGTGAACGCACTTCACATCTGCTCCATGACCTATATAGATATCAAATATAATAATGGTTCATATCTTAATTAAATTCAAATAATTTAGAACAATTCTAGTGGCTTTGGTGAATAAATTTATCCCTCAAATTTTAGTGAATACTCGTAAGTAATTCTTTAAAAATATATTTAAATAATTACGTAGTTTCATTGCTCAGGAGGTTTTATATATAATATAATTATTATAATTTTCATCTCTTATTAGAGCTTCAGAGTCAATATGGTAAACCATTTGTCCCAAGATTTTTTATAAAATTAGATAAAAATATTTGATACTTAAACGAGTTTCTCGAAAATAAAAAAATTTTAAATTCAAAATACTTAATATCAAATTAAATAAATGATTATTGAAAAACTAGGTGACTTGCATTACTATTTCAATAATCAATTGATGTCATATTATATTTCTTACATTATACCTAGTAAAAAGATTGCAAATCTCTAGAGTTAAATTAATTCACCAGAGGATATGAAAACTACCAGACCGTATTCGAATAAATTTAAAAAGATGAATGTATACCCCTGAGAATTCTTTCTTCGTGGCAACGTAGAAAATCCCAGATTCTGACTGTTCCATCATCACTGCAAGTCGCCAACTTGTGATCCGTCGGGCTGAAACTACGCGTTCAAAAATAAAATAGTTATAAACTAGAGTTCGCTGTTACTCTTTTAACTTAAATTAACGGAATTTTGCT
>JAUEJJ010000017.1:5405236-5457057 GCA_032164275.1 Synergus coniferae | reverse complement strand
GTAAAATTATTATTAAAAATGTTTATAGAATACATATAGCAGCTTACTTTAAAGCAATAAATTGCAGACTTTAAATACTGGCATTAAAAAGATTAACTATGCCCATCCCGCCCCACTCTACCCTAAGCAATAAGTTGCTAGACAACTTTTGCGGATATCAAGTTAAATACCTGACTGATTGAAGAGCAAACTCATTGATAGAGAAAACGTATTGTATATTCTGACAATAATTATAATAACAAGGTACACAACACTCTTGAGTTGTTTTCCCTGTACCTTTCCCAGCGTTTCATTTGAAGTTGTATAATCAAATTAGATGATAAATCTTTTCAAGATAATATATATTAAGTGTTTATTAATGCGAAAATGGGGAGCAATTTAAATGAATGACAATATAATTTTATGGCAGAGAAACAAGTATACCTGGTAACACGCTGGGAACTCCAAATATATCTGTCAAATAGAAAAGCAAAAATAAAACAAAAAAGAAAGCTAAGATCAGCTGGAATTTGATACCAAATCTTGAATTGATGATCTGTAAAGGCTTTGAACCTTTATTTCATATTTTTAACACTTCAACTTCTTTCGAAGATAATTTTCTAATTTTTTTTTTCAAGAAGAATATGTACGGGTGTCAAAAGACGCTTAAGCATATCACAGTCATGTGTGCATTACGTTTTTATAGTCTTATAATATCTAAGCGGATTATCTTGTCAGCCTCACATTCAGGAACGTATTTTATATCGCTTAAATTCCTAACAAATACGTATTGGAAAACTTGACGGAAAATTGAATTTTTTTTTTTTTTCTAATAAGAAAAAGAATATTTTTTAATTTAAATGAAAGTTTTCTCTGAATGATATCCGAAAATCTGTATTCTATATAAATTATTTATATTCTATAACTATTCTGCATAGCTCTCCTCTCATATATTAATGAGTTCAGTTAATTAAAAGCTAAGGAATCGTATTTTGAAGTCCTCTATTTCCTTGCACAGTTTTTATAAATTCAATACAATATTTACATCCATTGAGCAACGTAATTAGAAGAAAAGGTAGAGGGAAGGTTCTTGTTATAGGGATTAGGGTCGTTATCAATTAGTATTATCTATATTTTACTGATAACACCCTTATTATCTTCTGATACCAATTAGGAGACTCACAGTGATAAATAGGTTTTCTAAATTTCCCAATAATCGCTTGAAGGTAGTACTTTGTCAAGTTTTACTTTTTCCTATATAAATTCGGTCACTTTTTTGGACAGGACAGTTTAAAAGTTTGTCATGTAAAATACATTTGCCTTCTGATCTTTTAATCTCAATTAAGATTAGCTTTGACTCATGTCAAAAATCGCAAGAGTTTCCAACAGCAATTTGTATACGTATTTTCTGTCTTTAGTTTTATTAATTCATCGTTTAGAGATTTCTTATTCAAGATCGTATTCTTCTTCTATAGATAAATAATCATAATCTAATTCTCTCTTTACAATTGTTTTACTTGTTTACTCAAAATTTGAAATATATTTTAATATCATTTTCGTAGAATGTAAGTATACGGTTTGAAAGTCCTTAACAGATTGTATTTTTTTGTGATGCTTTCAGATTTGTTAACATTCCATCCAGAGGTTTAATAAAGCATCCCCTGGTCCGGGAAATACCGCAACGATGGGTCGGAAGAAGATACAGATCTCGCGTATCACAGACGAACGAAATCGTCAGGTTTGTATCAAATTAATTATTAGAAATTATATTATAACAAGTAATAAAAGCTTATATTTTGATATGTATGTTTCAAGTTTGAGTGACTTAACATTTTGAATTCAAGAGCGATAATTAATGTAATTACCTAATGCCTCTATTGGTAGCAGAGGGAACGTTTAAAGTTGTACAGTGCGTTATTATTATACAGTGAATGAAAGGGGAGGTAAAATTTAGCTGAGACGAACGTTATGTAATTCTTAATTGTTTCTTCTTTATATACAAATAAGATCAAACAAATCATGCTCAAATTTAAGATTTAACCGTTAAAAAATTACGTAACGCATTTAGGGGGAGGAGGTAGCTTGGTAAAAATTGCCCTGTTGTTATAGTTGGAAGGCATTTTAAAAATTTTAAAATCCGACTGGAACAAAGTGATTAATCCTTTTTATTTTAATAATGACTTATTTTCATTTTTTTTTTTTTTTTTTTTTTTTTTTTAGGTGACTTTCAACAAAAGAAAATTTGGGGTGATGAAGAAGGCATACGAATTATCCGTTTTATGCGACTGTGAGATTGCATTGATTATCTTCAGTTCGAGTAATAAGCTATACCAGTATGCAAGCACTGACATGGACAAGGTTCTTCTCAAGTATACCGAGTACAATGAACCCCACGAGTCACTTACCAACAAGAATATAATCGAGGTGAGTTGATCAAGTTTTTTCCGTAAACTAAAATCAGAGTAGAATGGCACCCTTTTCAAATATTTTTAGTCTCGGGTTACGTAAATTATTCACTGCTTCGAAATCGATTCAAACTCCCTTCAGAATCTTTCCAGATTCACCAATAAACGCCAACAATATATGGAGTTTATTGGGGTAAAAGTTTCGTAACGCAAAACGAAGTGTCTTTTATAGTCGTTTTTGAATGAGTGTTTTCTGCATGAGTTGTAATGAAAGTGAAATTTTCTGTCGTTGAGATGTTTCTTGATCCAATGTTTGATTAATTGTAAAATAATTGACATCAGGAGAGAAAAATCTATATTTTTACGAGATTGAATAAAATAAAGATGGTGTCCCTGTTATATAATTCTCTGAATTTATTAATTTTAATGCTGTTCCTCTGAACTTTAAAAGTGGAATATTAGACTCCTTGAAAATTTAATGGGACTGGATTCCAGACTTTTTACTCTTTTACAAAGTTGAAAGACAACTCATGATTGTTTGGTGAATTTAACTTGAACGAAAATAATTTCAAGGAAAGAAATAAAATAGAGGAAGACTTAGTTGTAAAGCAGTGCTTCCCGACTTATCCAAGTGGCAAGGCGAAGATTTTTTTCAGACTTCGAGTACCAATTATGTTAATCGAAGGCAAAATCGATGCCTCTCGATATTTACGATCTCAAGGCAGAAAACGTAATAATTGACTAGGATAACTTGTGTGTCGGTGTTATACTAACGTGCATGCGAAGGTTGAGTGCCCTCGGGCGGTGTGGTCACGTGAACCTGTCTGCTGACACTTGCAGGCGCTCAACAAGAAGGAGCATAAGGGTGCTATGTCTCCAGAGAGTCCGGAGCCGGATACAAGCGAGTACAATCTCACTCCCCGAACAGAGGCCAAGTACACCAAGATCGATGAAGAATTCCAGATGATGATGCAAAGAAATCAACATAATGGAACGAGGGTACGTTTACACTTCTTAACAAACTTCTTTTACACGAAACAAAATTCAAAAGATCTCTCCAAAATCTTTAATGGAAAGTTCTAATAGTTCAAATTATTGAAGTCATATTAATTTAATACCTTCATTCTTTTTAGGGAATGGGACAGTCTAATTATAATCCACTACCTGTGACCGTACCTGTGAATAGTTACGGCGGGGAATCTCTTCTGGGATCTAGTCCGCAGATGGCACACACGAGCATCTCTCCAAGGCCATCGTCATCTGAAACAGATTCAGGTACAGAGAGAGAGAGAGAGAGAGAGTAGTCGGGTGGTATAGTATTAATTTGCCCTAAAGACTTAAATTTTGGATTAAAAATTGTTTAAGGAAATGTCTTTGTTCATTGATGAGTGACTTTGTTTTTATTGAAATATTTTATTTCTTTTGCAGTATACCCGCCAGGAGGGATGCTAGAAATGAGCAATGGATATCCACCCTCGGCGTCACCGCTGGGTGGGTCACCAAGTCCTGGACCTTCACCTGCTCTAGGAGTTGGGGGCGGCGGTAACAAACCTGGTAACCCTCCAAGGCATTCACCACAACCGCCACCACCGCCTCATCCTCATAGAGCCAATTTGCGAGTAGTTATACCCACGCCACTTACTCAACCTCTTTCAGAAGATACAAATTATGATGTAAGTAGTCCCACAAAAATATTTTGTGTACATGTTGCTCGAGGGGTTAAGCACTAGTAATTTTGATACAGATCAGAATTCAGAGAATACAAAAAATTCAAAGGATTCAAGGAATTTGAAAAACTCTTCAATGTTTCGGCACAATATTATAGGGACAAATAATTTAATAATTGCAGAGTGGGCACACTTCGTTAAACACACCAGTAGTAGCATTACAAACACCATCCGTTCCTGCAAGTTACTCCAGTTTTGGACCAACAGATTATTCCTCGGATCTTGGCAATCTAGCGTGGTCTCATCAGAGGTACGTTGATGACTTATCAATGTATTCAGCAGTCGCCATGTCCAACATCAGGTAAATTTCATTTCATAATTATCGTTATATAAAAAAAACTAAACGTATGTCCAGCCGATGCTTCTTATAATAGCCATTACTTTCAAAACTTACATATCAGTTTATGAACATTTATTGAATATTATAAAATTAATTATAATTTTCCATTAAGCTCGAGCACAAGTTAAAATTTTGAAACTCTGTGGGAGCTTTGAAATTCCCTATCTAATTCAATATCTTTGTTTTTTTTTTGTTTTTTTTTTTTTTCAATTTTTAAACTCAAGGGCTTTGGCCATAAATTACGTCACATTATTTTCGTAGCATTTTAACCTCTTCCTTCCTTATTGTCATGTATTTTCCGAGTTTTTCTTATTGCTGAAATCCCTTCCTTGCCTCTAACAGTGAGACGTAACTTCATGGACGAAGTCAAGATACTTCTTCAATTTAAATTACTTTTGATCTTGTAGTATCAAGAAAATATAAAGCTTGCAATATCGGTTCAATATTTGGTTACACGCACGTACTTTATGTGTACGATCTATGCCATCTATGCAGTTTGTCATTGAAAGTTTTGGCTTTTTGATTCTCGATGTGTGCCTTCTTTTACCAATGTTTGATTTATGCACTACTTTTATATTTGTGTGTGATTATTTTAATTTATTTTTTAAGTTGCTTTTATTTAACAATATCTTTCAATTTTACAAAACATGAGAATAAAGCGACTATTTTTTTTGTATGATTTTTAAAAATTTACGCATGTTATTTTGTGTATTTGTTTAATTTTTGTCTAGCATTGATTTTTCAAATTACTGACAATGAAATGTAACGTAAAACAAAAAAGAAAAGGTAATTTGTATAAAATCAAAAATAATTATTCCAAATTCAATTTAAATCTTACAATTCCAAAATGTCCTGGACTTACATAGTTTTTTTTCTATAACATGTCCTAACCCACCATTACATATGTCATTTGCTTTACATCTGTTAACAAATTTGATTTAACCCTTAACTGGTAGTCTACTATTAATAGTTTGTATTTTTAAAGTTCGGTTTTATTAAACATCGGTATATGGACTATAATTTGCTATCAGCTTGATGTTTATAATTTAATACTTGGTGAACAGGATTCATCTCGCTAATGTCTTTCTTTTTTTTTTAAGCTACGGGTTTTCTGGATTGCATGTTTCCACTGAATTTTAAATATTATCTAAATATTAAATTTTCTTTAGGAATGATATTTTTTACCTACGATGTTAGAAGAATATCTTTGTTTGGTTCAACTTATTATTTAATCAATTTAATCAAACGATTTTATTTAAAAAAGGACAACTAAGTCTGTCTCCAGTCTCAAGTGAGAATATATAACTTTTTCAAAAGGCTTTTGAAAGGGAGTATTTAAAATAGCTTGTTTCTTTCTAATGATTCAAAGAAGAAAACATACATTTAAGTTGTAGAAAGTTGAATCTATAGCCTTTGGTGTTATTAAAATGATACGTAACGGCATCGCAGTCCATTCAGAGCTCATTTTCATCATGTCGTAATTTGCCTCCCTTTATTTTATAGTATTTTATACCTATTATCAAGGTTGATTCAAGTATCCTTTCGTTTAGTAAACATTACGTATCATTTAAATGCCTTTTATTTAGTTATTTTACGTTAAATGCTGTGATATAACAAATTATAATTGAATATTTCGATAGATTTTATCATTTATGTAGAAAGGACGATTAGTAAACAAACAAACAAATTCTTAAAGATTAGCCATGGCTATTCTTTCGGAATTTTCCGTAAAATTAGTTGTAGATAATTTGCAGATGTTAATATTACGGAATTTTATGTAAGCGCATGATTAAGCGATCATAAGGAATTTTTTCTTGGCAAGTGAATTGAAAGTTTTAGATATTTTTTAATAATATATTTTGAGTTCCTCCCGCCATACTATTGGGGCGGGCTGTAATAAAAAAAATCTTACGGAAAAACATGTCAGCAATTTGAATTTTGAACTAAAAAGTGTTTTATCTGTACAGTATATAAATGGTTTATTATTGAAGATATAACACGTAAATAATTATTTGATTACAGCGGTCTTCCTCACTTAGCCGTATCAAGCAGTACGCCACCGCCGCCCACTTCTCCTTTACCTGTAAAAATCAAGAGTGAACCAATAAGTCCGCCGAGAGATCCACACGGGGGCAACACCGGGTCCAGTGGACCAAGCAATCCCAGCAATCTTCACCACACGAGCCTGAGCGTTGGTCCGTCCTCCAGTAGTGGGGGTCCACCACCTCACCACCTTTCTCACTCAGGTCCACAGACCTTGAATTTAGTGTCGAGTAGGCCGAACAGCAATCCACCGCCTTCTCACTCGGGAAGCATAACCCCGACGAATTTACCATCGCCTGGAGGTGGGAACGTCGGTGACCTCAGGAGCCACTCTGGCGGTGGAGGCAATAGTTCGGACTACGAAAATGGACCACTTATGAAACGCTCGAGAATCACTGAGGGATGGGCGACTTAATATCAATTCGAGTGTCGTGATCGACCTTCGCAATTCATCGCCTCGCACAATGGCATATAGTGCTTGTGAATTCGAGTAAAATATAAATTAACTCGTTTGATCATTATTGAGAATTCGAAATCAGAATAATTTATTTCGATAAACTGTTTCAAGTTTCAGAAACTGTTTCAAATCAGAGACGGCTTTGAATCGGAAACCGCTTTTCTAGCCAGCAGAGTGAAAAATCTGTTTATATTTTAAAACTAACACAGAATACATTTATTTGAGAGATAAAATGCGGTGCCATAATGTTGAAACTTTATATATATATATATAATTATATATATAAATATTATATATATACGATGGATATATATATTTTCATGTATATAATAAGAGGTGTTGTTTGTATATATGTCTTGAATTCAGGAAGATTTTTAAGGAATGGACTTTCCCTTGCGTAACCCGAGAATTAAGCGAAGGATTGTTCGTACTGATTGATGAGCTTGGAAAAGGGATCGACACAAAGTATGAGATAACGTGAGAATTAGGACCCATATTCGCGATTGTTGTTGTTAAATGTGGTATAGTAGTCTTCGAGCAGCATGACCCGTTAATGTCAACTTTACCCTCTTCGTTGGACAGCATTGAGTTTCGAATGTCTTCGCACCAATACTTTTACACCGATTACAGAATTAAGTACAGATGTTATAGATCGACTTTCGTGGTCGATCTAATCACTTGGATCGCCAAACTTTGTCCCCTCGCGCACAATCGTCTTATGGTAGAGATTACGGTTGCATTTTCCAATGCACGTAGGGAGTTACAATAACGGCTTATGCCTGCTGGCGCATAAAAGTCGGCTGCTGTACTCAAAATATTCATGGATATTCTATGAGAACAAGATTCGAAATTAATATATTATGGAGTAACGTTAGATAGGTAGATAGGCATATATTATATAGTCTTGATAAGAAGAGGAAACCGTTCACACACACTGGCGCATATATCCATATATTATTATCGTATATAAACATTTTCCACGAGTATTTTGCACATTTGATATTTATAAAGTACGAAGAGAGAAACCTAGTAAGCTGCAACCCTTTCAAAGCCTAAAGTGAGTGTGTCGAGGGCTCGTCTCACAAGTATGTGTCGCGATTCGAGAAATCTATTTCCGCTCTTACGGTTGATGGTCACTGGATTCTCGAAAGTCTTACATCCGTTTGAAAATTAAAAAAACAAAAACAAAAAATTAAAGCGACTCTCTTTGAAAGTCGCCCAAATCTATCCACTCGAATAGCGACGTGACTTTTTCAAGCATTCTTAGTTCGGAATGTAAGAGTCGTTGTTTAGCGTGAATCATATATCACGACTAAAAGCGTCCTTGGAGAGACCTTTTCTAATGTTGATTGAATCGAAAGTATCGACCACGAGTACAAATTTTCTTTTCGAGCCTTCACTATATGCCTTATCTCGTTGTTGTCTGTAGACATATTCTCGTGAGAATTGCTCTCGTGCGTTTCAAGATCGACGAGTGAATGTAATAATTACTGTATTTTAATGGAGTACACAGGTATTTGAATAAATAGTGCCTGGCACCATTCGTGGCCCTCCTATCGTAAATTTCGTATATGTAAGAAGATTATGTAGACAAATCTTTGGTAATTGATTTTTCTTTAATAAAAGAAAATTAATAAAAAAAAAAAAAAGAAAAAAGGCCCACGGCTCCACCACGGATAAGTGGGAAACACGAATAGTCGATATTTATCTCCAATTTTTAAGATGATCACAAAGTGCAATCTCTTAGCCAACACAATTTTTTATCAAACAAAAGTATAAAGAAATTGTTATTTTTCATAATGAACATACGACGTTTAATGTATCGAAAGAAAAGATTATATATGCCTCCTATAATCGTATAAATTTTCCTATCGAGATACCAAATTTACTTCATTCGGTCCTTTTTCTATCCTCGAGTATTGGATATCCTAGATTTTTAAGGATCTGTCGGGTACAGTTTATCTGTGATCGTGAAGCACTCGAAAAGCAATTTTATTTTTACATTTTTATTTTAGATTTTTTTTTAAAGTCCTTATTTAATTTCAATTAAAATAAATTCATTTTAATTTTAGAATATTGTTTTTGATATCAATTAAAAAGGTTTTGTTTGTTAATTCTCTTATTTTCTAAATTTTCTATTCAAGTTTTTCGAGGGTTTATAAACAATAATTTGAAAAGCAATCCAAAGTTTTTTTTTTATCATGGCTAGGCGAAGAAGAAGCTACGTAGGACAATCTATTAACAGGAAAGCCGCACTTTTCACGAAAGATGATCGTCATTCGCATTTGTTCTGTGATTAAGTACATACTACACATTTTAAAGAGTTGTCTAAAGTATGATAGTCTATTCGCAGTTTCACGTCTATAACTATGAATCAGGGTCACAATGTCCTCCGATATTATAATGACGACGCGTGTACGTACTAGTGATATATAGAAAAAGGAGATAAGCGATAGTTTTCTTAAGAACAAACCCTTTTGAAAGGAATTCCTTTATCTAATACCAGTGACTATTAAGCACAGAACTTGTAACTATATTCATTCAACGTTTCTTTTCTAGCACCATCTCAGGAATGAAAGTCACGCTCTTTAGTGCAGGTTGAATGCGAGATTTATATTACAATCCGACTTTACCACAAAATACAGTATAATGACGTAATAGGTAAATTTAGATTATCGCTTAATTTGTTAATTGTATGTGTCGCACATGCGTACACTTTAATGTATATTTTTAATATGGAGTACGTCTAAATGATACTTAGGTCAAGTTAAAGATCGTCATGTAACGAAGATACTAATTCTATTTGTTCGGCACAGCTGATGACCTACGATTTAGGTGAAAAAATTTCTTTTCTTGAATTTGTAAAACTACTATTTGAGTATTTATTGATTTTTTTTTTCAAATCCAATGATAATCTCTCTAAATTATGGAACCTGTGGTGAAAAGAAAGAAAAGTATTTGCGTTATGAAAGTATTTTCAATTTTACGTAAATCGACGTTGTTGAATAATGCGATTAGTTTATATTGATATATTATATATGAGTAGATGCGATTAAATCTCGATGCAATATTAAGCTAAAAAGAATACCTGTAGAGTTTCTCAAACCAATTTGTTGACTGTGAGCTTTCATAAGCGTGTGCAATTTTCTGCGATGTCTTGTTTGTCCCGATATTGGTCATGCAGCTGAACCTTACAATTTAAATTACGCTCGCTTCTTAAAAAAAAGTCTTCAGTTAATTCTAAACTTCCTTTCTTTTTATTAAAAGAAATCAATGTTTTCGCGCAAAGAAATTTCCTTGAGGCGATAAAATGTTCTCAGGGAAAATTGATCTCTGAAAGAAAATGGGATAATGCTGAGAAAATTTCTTTGATGTGAGAGGAAGTTTGAATTTGGAGACGTTTGTGGAAGCAGACGAAGCCATAGTATCTGTAAGACAAAAAGGTCAGTTGCACGTTTCGTGTAGTGAAACAAAAAATCTAGGATATACAGCACGGAAATAATAGCTCTAGTGGGCTAAACGCGCAATGATCGATGATAAGTGAATTGCACGGCACAAGTACAGACCATTGTAACAATGTAGCGGTGTAAAATGTATGTACTAGCCACAACTGTTGTCACCACAAATAACGCAGATAAGCGATTAAGTTATGCAGATTTAAATACCGAACATATCTGTAAAGCCAAGTAACATCACGTTTCAGATATAATTAGGAATATCGTCATTTTAGTGTTACTGTTATAACACAACTGTGCATTTTGAAACTAAATGGAAGCTTCGTCATTTCGTTTTGAATTTTTGCACGTACGTCCGACGTAAAGATAAAGGGAGAGGAGGAATCACGATATGTTCGCGCGAGTTGCTTAGTTTTGAAATGCACCTTTGAGAACGAAGAGTTTATTATATCAATGAGAAGATTCTAGCGTGTTAGGATATTGGACCTTTTCTTTGTACGATAAAATTTATTAGGAGGTTGTTTAACATGTTTTGCGCGAAATTATGTATTTTAGTGTTAAGGTTGATTTTTAATTATTATTATATTGCAAAGTGTATAAAATTTTAATAGGATTATGTATGTGTACGTATATACATATATACATGCAGCACAAGACACAGAAAGTGACATCCATAATGCAAATTAAAAAACACGTACCGTACATACAGAACATAATTACAAGTTACAGAAATACAGATCATGAACAAATTGACATGCTTGTATAAATACGTACATGTATAGTATACAGCATGTTGGAAAATGTGAGTATGTGTATATAACAATACATAATGCCGTAGGAGTAACATGTTAAAGAGTAGTCGTGCGTTAAATTAGATATTAAATCCAAGAAAAAAAGGAAAGTAATACTTATAGTGCCATTGTATCTGACTAATGATTAAAAATACCAGTTTATGTTTTAAGTAGTACCTTAGTAAGATATTCGAGGAAATAGTTGCGGTGTTGAAGACAAAGACTCGGTTTATGTTTGTAATGATTTTTCAATTTTGCCAACCACAGGCACAAGAACCAAGCAACCAATATTAAAAAAAAAAAAGAAACGTATCGGTTTACTTCGCAATAATTGGCGCGATGCATACATATATATATATATATATAATTCTATATCCAAGAATCGCAACTCTTTATTTAATACGTATCTCATTTTTGGTGCTCGATATACCCAGTTATTGTTATATTATTATTACTGATCTACATGACTATATTATCATATTGCCTATTATCGGTCAGTAAAATAATTTTCAGAGTTAGTGATTAAAGAAGATGGTTATTTGATAACGCTGTATGTACATCACGCAGATATACATATATGACCTTGTAAACACATACATATTGTGGTTATATTTCAGTGTATCATCATAATGATATGAGATGTTGCCCATAGAATACATTTTACTTGGTTTTTATGTTCGGCAACTATTTATTTCTCCTTGTTCCAAAATCCATCATTTTATTTTAATATTGATTTTCACTTGAAGAGGACTGTAAGATTGTAGAAAATTATGACTTCGGATTATATCATAATGTAGAGAAAAACAGCGTATAAAATAAAATGAAGTGACCTCATGTGAAGATAAATTTACATTATATATAATAATCACATCATTCAGCAAATAGATACAGCTTCACTTCATTATAAGTCTTAAATATTTATGAAGTTCAATTCAATGCGAGAAATTTAATTCAAATTTTTATAATTATGGATAATTAAACTTATGTATCTATGTCTTTAACTTTATCATCACTTTTTACCAAACTTTTTGTTTTATTAAAGATTTTGATAAATGTTTAGATAACAGGTAAAAGTTCAGATAACAGACAAAATTTCAGGTATAAATCTGAAAAGTTTCAATTATTAAAGAGAAATAGTTACGAAACTCTTTATAGTAAACAGGGGCCGCCTACTGTGTCTAATTATTTTAAACTTGTGTGGAAATACTGTTTAATATGTATACAGGATACAGGATATTTCATGTTGTTCCATATTTTACTTTTTTTATTACACACTTGCTGTATACAAAATTTGTAACACACTACTACATTTTCGTCAAAAAATATAAGAGGCATAAAATATATACACTCAACCATGGATTATTTGCAAGCTAGTCATTTGCGTAGTTCGCCCCCCCCCCCGCAGAGTCCCTCGAGTGCCTATATAAACCTTCGAAGAGCTCGATTGCTCGAAGAGCCAGTGGCGTAGAGATGTTGTTTACGTGGCGACCACTATGGTGACTCTAGGCGACTTTTCTACGCATAAAAGTGTACTACCTACGATCTTTAGTTTTTACCTGAATCCGCGATGGGATTATTTGCAGTCAAGACCCGAGATCTGCAAATAATCCATGGTTGTGTATAATAGATTTACAATTGACGAAGACGCAAGGTACTTTAACTGCAACGGAAGAAAAATAAAATGCATAAAGATGTTTGTTAGTTTACCCAATCAAATGTATTATCATAATTATAATTATTTTTTAAAGTATGGAAATTAAATGGAAGTCGCCTTAGCTTGCATCGAATACCTTAGAAAAAAAAGATAGTTAGTATGCTAAACATTAAGTATTATTTATTAGAATATAAACGCCGTTACAATAAAAAATATTTGATTTTTATTCTCTTTTGTACGTCACCAGTGTGACAGGAGTTGTTAAATGCAATTATGACTTCTAATTCTCATTAGTTGTTTTTTACAACAATAAATGGTAGTGAATCATCTCGCCATTGTTTGGAAGTATAAATTGGAATAAATTCAAATTAAATTAACAAAATGTGTAAACAGAAAAAAAAGGTAATCATTTTATGACTACTTATCAAGACTTAATTCTGTTTATTGCTCGGTGTAACTGAGAAACGCTTATTATCGCAATGAGTCAATATAAACCAAGGTAGATATGATAAAAGAGTAATAAACTCCGTCGTAAGGCAATTCCAGGAAAAAATTATAGCTATCCAGCACTTCGGAATATTATCCGAAAATCCGATCTCGCCTAAAAACTTTTTAACACATCTTATCTCTTATTCATTACATTTTGTACATTCCAGTAAGCATTTTGGATCTTGTGTCGCTTATAATATCAGAATTAATTATATTCCTTATCTTCTAACGCCCCTTTTCAAATACTTTTCGAAAGGATGATTTTGATAGATAAATAGCATCAAACCTTGGTGATTTTTAAACGACTCGTGCAGCGTAAAATGCCGTTACTAACTTACAAGCTTATTAAAAAAATGAATTTTTTATTATTTCTCTTACTCTCTCTAAAGATTATGCTCACATTAGGCGGCAACGGTCTTCACCTTGTGGATCGCCCTGAAACAGAAACAAGATACAATTTTTATTTCCCAAACTATCTTACAATTTCGGTACCCTTCCCCTTTAAATTATAATTGATGATTTCTAGTCCAGAATAAGGTTTTTTTTCGTGAATAATTCCTTTCAGAAATACATACTATTATTGTTCATCAAAAACCTTCTTCTGACAAAAAATGACATTTAATTGACGTTAAATTTTTATTGATTAGTTACAATCAAAAGTAAAAATAAGGAGAAGAAATTAATCCGAACCCTTTGTCAAAAAGCAATGTTATGAAAACTGACGAAAATTTTATTGCACACAGTTTGGTCTCCTTATACTTACTTCATGGTTACAAAGATGACTTTTTGAAATTGTGCTATTAAATCACATCAAAATTCGTTTTATAAATGATATCTATGGCCAAATTGTGCATAATATTCATACAGCACAACCTGCAAGCAGGTGATAAAAGCTTGGATGAGAATGCAAATAGCTTTTTCCCAAAGTGTGAACATTTTGAATTATTATACAGTATTTTAAAGAATAAAGGAAATTATAAATCCTTTTTAAAACGACAAATGCTGCTAATATATTCTAACTCTTACTGATTCCTTAACTGAAAATTCGTCACTCCTAAATGATTAAGTTTCAAACGAGAAGATGGGTTATATAAAAATGCTATTTTTCAACAGAGTTAATAGCATAATTAGAAAGACAAGTTATCTTTATTATAAAACATTATTGTTTCTATTGGAAGAATTTTGTAAAAGATAATGTGGTTAAATGAGGGATTTGGTTCTCAATGTGAGAATAAAACTGCTTCGAAAACACAATTTTTAGTACATAAAGCGAAAGCGGAAATTTGCAGTGTAAACGAGGAAAATTAACAATATATAGAAGCAAAATAAATCCTTGAAATCATGACACTGTAAATGCGATAATCAATGTAGTATGCAAAATGAGAGAATGAACATCTGAGAGATTGAATACAACTTACTTAGGCTGCCCGTTAGAGCTGTGTGCCTTCTCACTTAATACGGGTAGAGATAAGATGTTCTCTATGTAACAAGAAGTGGACATTGGTAAGAATATCCCTCCGTAGTTTAATTTCATTTGAAAAAATGCCTATATTTCTTAAATCTAATCTAGGAAATTTAAATCCCACTGATTTTTGTCATGAATTGGAAATTTATTCAGATGTAACGTTAATCTGATATGGAATAATGTTTAGATGAATGTGATAAAAATCCTTTTAGTATAATCTCAAATCAACGGAATTGCAGGAAAGCTAACAAATTGCACTCTTATGTGTTCGGTGTAGCCACATTGTCTTCTGAGAAGAGGGTATACTTGTTTTTAATTCGCCAAACATGCAGTGGTACTTTAATTTACCGATAATGAACTTCACTACCCCTTGCAATAATCGTTAATTTATCAAATTTAATTTAGGAAGAAAAAATAAATTAAATAAAATTAAAATAGGTTAATAAGACAATGAACTATACCAAAAAATAAATCATTAATATAATGTGTAAAGTGCCACAGACGCCAAAAATTTTCATAAAAATTTCAACCACGGTTTTCAAAAATAATCAGGGCTCAATAATTGTGTCTTACTTGTTGGTGGTGAAGTTCTTCGGAGGGTCTGAAGCCCAGGTTTTCCCTATGCCGAGACAGACTGGTGGACAAGTGTTGCCTTTTGCGTTCAGATGTTGCCACTTCCTGCAAGAAATAGAAAATATCAGTTTAATTCTTAAATTCTTAAACGAAGGCCTATTTAATTAATCTTTACAATATTGAGATTTTTAAAAATAAGAACGTACTTCGGCTTCGTTGTTCAAGAGCACAGTTGTCATGTTGTCTGCAGTGAACCACTTTTGTCCCTTCATAACTATGTTAGATGGCAGTTCATGAGTCGCACCGATATCTGACGACCAGACCATGACGTTCGCACCAGGTTCGAGTTTTGCGGTCCTGTGGAACTTGAAGACCGTTTCCAAAGCTCCGGCTTTACGGATGATCTGCCAGCCACTCAAAGCAATTTCCTATAACAAGGAGAACATTATTTCCCTTAATGTTTCACTAAACTATCAAATACATATGGATACTTAAAATATATTTTTTAATAAATACAAAATATCTTACCTTGTTTCCTTTGTTAGTCAGCTTAACGTAACGACCTTGAGGATCAGCTTCCGTTATTTCCACATCTCCCCTTGCTGAGCCCGAAACACTGTAATCGCTGCTGCTGCGTTCTTCACTTTCTTCCAAAAGTGTACGCTTTCGTTTTCCGCCTCTAATAGGAGTATGTCGCGAAGGAGTAGTCCTACTTCCCTGCATTGTCGAACTCGGAGACTGCATTGGTGTGATGTTTAATCTGTAAAGTTCAGCAAATTAGCAAAATAATTCAAATTTTTTTTCATTAGATTTATTCCTGAAATGAAATATATCTGACATCATTGTAGTATTTACCTAGCCTCTTCAGATTCAAGAAGTTTTCTGTATGCTGCAATTTCAATGTCAAGGGCGATCTTGATGTCCATGAGATCCTGGTACTCTTGCAGTTGCTGTGCCATTTCATCACGCATGCGAGACAATTCAGCTTCCAAACCAGCCAAGCCTTCTGCATGACGAGCTCTCTCGTTCTCGCGAAGGGTTTCCAAATCCCTATAAAGAAGATAGTTTATTAATTACGAGTTATAAAAACCGTTCAAGGGATATTGAACTGAATTTTCTGGAAGCACGCTTACCTAATTCTGGCATTAAGTGCGTTGTTATTGGCTTCAAGCTCGCTGATTCTTTGATTCAGTCCATCGATTCGAGTACGAGTTTGACGCAATTCCTCGACCGCAACACTGGCTGCACCGCTGTTACGCTGAGCGTGAGATGTAAGATTTTTAATCTTATTTTCGTATAACAATTCGATCTCTTCGCGATTAGCACGCATTGCGTTATCATACTGATCACGCAGCTCTTGTAGTGATTGTTGTAGTTTGGCTTCATACTGTTCTGCGAGACGGCCATCGATCTCTGATATTTCGACCTGCAGTTGAGGAGGAACATAAAACAGATTATGAAAAAGGGAATCAAAATAAGATTTCATTAAAAAATTATCAGTTGAAAATTGACAATTTTTAATTTAATTTCGACTTGAGATCCTTCCTCTTGCAAAAGAAAAACTTGGTCAAAGTAGGCAATACTTACTTGACGACGTGTGCGAGTCTCTGTAAGTTCCTGTTGGAAAACTTGATCTTTAAAACTGATGTCTTCCTTCAAACTTTGAATGTGATTCTCGAGATCAATTCGCTGCAAAGTCTCTTCTTCAAGATTCTTTCTACAGTCATCCAACAAGCCTTTTAATCTCTCAACCTCCTTTTCTAATTCGCGTTCCCTTTCGGCAAGCTTTTTGCGTTCCGCCTGCGACTGATTGAATTGTGATTGTAGATCTCCGCAACGAGATTCATAGATTGCCAAGTTCCTTTCTGCAATTTGAAAATCCTTCGTCTTCTTATCTAGTCTGCAAAAAAGAGAAAAGATGCTAAATGTTTTTAAGTCAAGAATTTGTATATAAAGAGGAAAATGATTTTTAAGGAAGAAGGGAGAAGATCATCATTTTTAATATTAGCAAAGTCTTTAAGCACATTTTGTATTTGTCTTGAATATTATCAAATAGGTACTAATACAACTTCCATGCTTTACTATATTACCATTATTTGTATTTGTAAATGTTTCTTCGAAATAGATTTAAGTGATAAGATTCCCTTATGAGAAACGTTGATTAAATTTATTCTTTTATCAATAATTCGACTAAAAAAAGAAACTAACGAAACAAAGGCATTTGAATTATACCTTTTAATAAAAGAATTTTGAAATAGAGTAAAAAGATTTTTATTGTCAGAATTTTTAAATTTGATTATTCCTATATTGCATTTTATTATTTATGCAATAGAAAAAAGCCTCGAGCTAAAAGAAAGTTGCTTGAAACCAAGCGGAAGGCGTGGCCCACATCACCCTATACCCGAAATGTGATCACTGAACTTAAACGTTCCCTTTCCTGTATTACAAATCGCCGCAAGTCACGACGACGAGTTGTTATTAAAACTGTCCACGGTTTGTTTTACTTTTAACGGAACATATGGTTAAAGTAAAGTAATTTACATTACATAATAAATATTATATTCAACAGATGAAGACCTACTTTGAAATAATCCTAACAATAAAATCGTAAAATAAAGGTGGAGATAGGAATTCAATTTAGGACGATATTGATACCGTTATAGAACCGGTTTTTATTCTCTGAATAAAAATATAATTCTTACTAAGAGATAATTTGGGAATCAACATTTTTTCAAATTTAGACTCGATATTTGCTTATAGAATTAGACTTTAAAGTCATTTCCAATTGCAAAAGGATTTTTCTTCTGGTCATGTAACGAATGCAGACCGCAATGAAGTTATAAAATTTTCGCATTACACAAGATCCTTTAAGGAAAGAAGAAAAAGAATTCTCCTATAAGGCAAAGATAATATATAAAGCAAGTAAATACAAGGATTTCTTCTTAAATTGTTTAGCGCGGTTGAAATGTGACATCGCATTCGGTCATAATATATTTAATACTTTTGCTGTTCCGTCCTGCTATCCTTGGCCTTCTCTATCCCGCTATCCTTGGCCTACTGTCTTTTTGCTTAAAATACCTGTATTTCTAATGAATATCTTTTAGTTTTCAATACATTTTTGGGAAAACGAATTAGGAAATTTAATGGAAATTAAATAAACTTCAGGAGCGTTTAAAATTATGGATACTGGTTATTTATTTGAATGAGCGGCATATGAATGAATATTTAACATCTTTCGAAAGATTTCTAATAGCAATAGTAACCTCGAAACGACAAAAAAATTCTAAGAATAAATTCCTGAGCTAGAAAAAGAAAAATAAACAGGAAAAATGAATCCGCGTAAACGAACGACCTTTTGAATGAATATAGGCTTTTATTCAATTTCTTCGGGGGCCAACTATTCCTTCCACTAATCGCGTGTTTCTCGTTACTATTTTCAGAGGTTCGACCTAAATTCAAAATTTTATATCCTCGCGTGAATCTTGAGTTTGATATCTCGATTCGTGATGTTTGTACATCTAGTTTTGCATATATCGAATCAACTTTACGTTTCCTTTTTAAAAGATATAGATCAATTTAATTCAGAAAATTTTTCAATCCCATATTTTATAGAAAGAAAAAAATTAAATTGTAATACATAAATTCTAGAAACTCTAGAAACGGTTCAGAATTATTTGAATATAAGTGAAATTGTTAAGTTAGGATTCTTTTATCAAGATTAAGTTTACGAAAGGAATAGTAAAGTTTTTCATTTGAAAATAATATCTGAAGTGGAATAATTATTTGTCCTGGCTACAATTGAAACAGGAAGAAATCAAAGAAAGCAAAATGTTGTAGGCGAGGTAGCTCAGTAGGGGATCTAATCGGCCAACGGAGATTTCGCAGAATATTATAGTGCCTTCAGATGCCTTGATTTGCATCTAACACTGCAATGTCAAGTGCATGTCGATTAAATTTCAATAATTACTACTTTATGTAGGAGGAAATAAAACAATCGAAACTCCAACCAGCTGATCAAAAAATCAATAAGTGAAATCAAATCTCGAGAATATAATAATAAATTTAATTAATATTCAGTTAGCTAATCCTAAATACGTGTACCAATCCCTAAAAATACCAGTTCTATAAATCAATGAAACACGAAATTCCTTATTCAATAAATTAGTCTGACCTTTTCTAGTTTTTCGTATTCAATTAAAACCTCACTACTTATTTCTTTTCGAGTTTGAAAAGTTTATTGATTTTTTATTAAAGAGAACATAAACTCGAGGTAAATATAGTACAAACCGCGTCATTGGTTTCCAAATAAGAAATTATCCCCATAGAAATATAAATAAAGAATTCTCTCAAGATTCCTCAATTTTTAGGCAAGGTTTACGGGTTTTGAAGTTGCTTCATGAAAAAAGAAGCATTGAAGAGTGTCGACGAACATGTGGAACGTGGAGGACCATCGAAATGATGTCATTCATAATTTTGTTCTCTGTAGTCATTAAGGTCGCTAAGATTCACTGCCTCAGACCTCGGAAGGAACTTCCTGGCATTCCTGAATTTACGATTAAGTAATCATCCTCTTTGGCTGATATGATTACACCTCACTAAAGAAATTCAGTAAACATTTGCCCTACAATGTGCAATTGTGCATTCTTGCATATATTATTCTTTTTGAAATTTCAATCCATTCATTCCAACAACATTGCTTTAACAACTTTTACTTTCTGTCAATAATACGAAATTTAAAAATAAGTCTTGAAATGAATACCAAACAAGTTGAGAAATAAAAATTGGGGCTAAGTGCTTTGAGCCCGAAAATTAATCAAGCTGTCTTTAGAGACAGGAGCTACGTCCCAATATAAAAAGAAGTCAATATTGACATTAATCTTTGAAAATAAATCCATGCTAAGAGACAGTAATGAATGAAATATGTGTAGGAAATCTATAAAGGAGATCCAGAAGTAGAATTTTGATCAATCAGCCCCGAGTTTTGATTGTCAACAATAATCTGATAGAAGATTTTACACAACTCGTGCTCGCCGGTAAATGATAAGACTTTGCAATTTGTAAAAATAACCTTGTATTGAACTGGAGAGTCAATGTTTTTGGGTTAGATGATGTGTGAAGCTGACATCATCACTATATAGTAATGTGTGACGCAACCGTAGTAACGTCATGTCTCGTTTAGACACTCCAAGCAAAGCAGACTGACTCCGGGCCCCCGGCTTTTTCGCCGGAAACTGATTGCCCTATGTTTAACGTTTACGCGTTAATTTTTATCCCTACACTAATCAACATATTATTCACATCCAAATTTAACTATGAGTATCGTATCGGCCAATCCTCCTATTTCCAGATTATCAAGTTTGATATTTCTCAACCACAAAGCTAGCTTGAAAGTTACTCAATTATTTTAGTGTAAGAAAGAACAAAAGGCCTGGATGTAAATAAAACATCTGAAGAAATAAATCAACTATTGGTAGAAGACTCGAAGTAAATATGGACTAGGTATGATAGCCACAGTCCACACCTGTTCCCAAATTTCACCTGGCCTCTTTTAATCTCTTAAAAACTTTCACGTCCCCTTACGTAGAATAAAAATTAATTCACTAATTCCTTAAGGATTAATTTTAGATGTCTCGTTAAAAACCCCAGTGTTGACCATTAGGGTTGGGAAGCATAAAAAGGTGACTAATCGAAAAATTAAACCCAGGGTACTTTTTCTTTTGTTTCCCCCAGTGAGTACAGACTGACGTGAGTTATGACTTTGGATCACGGATTGTTAAAACTATATATGTATGGGAAACTTTAGTGGCTCAGGACATGAGAGACATTATTGATCCAACTGTGAATTCATTTTATGCTACATGTTATCCTTAAGTAGTAACTAGGACTCTATCCTAGTGGGTCGTCCCTTGACCCACTTGATACTCTGTTTATTCTTCACTCAAACCTTAAACAGAATCTCAGATGAGGAAAGTCAACGTTGAACAATGACAGTAGTTGATCTTAATGGGAGATTGTTTTTTGGAGAATTTGGAAGAAAATTTTTGTCATTGATCTTAAGTGTAGATAATGTTTGGTTCGATTATTGAGCGGTTAAAATTACTCAGATAATGACAGGGGTCGAAAAATAAATCATTTAAAGGTAGGCGCCATTTTAGGAAGTGATGTTTTGATCTTGGAGAGAAAGTTGAGGATTCTAGTTTATACGATAGAAAACTACAAATGTGATTATCAATGCTACAACTAAGATGACTTTGAAAAAGTTTTTTGATTATTTTCCCTATTATAATCTCTTGTTTACTGTGGAGAAACTGCGTAATCCGCGTACTGGAAATGAAATGGTTTTTATTTTCCTTTGTTGAAGTTAATATGTGCATGAGATCAGTGTCTCCTTTTATGGAGTGTAAACATAAGCCTCCTTCAGAATTTGAAGTGAGATCTTGACTTTGGTTAGAAAGTAAAAACTTGCACTTGCAAAATGCATTTAATTCCTTTATCAAGGACGTACATAATCAGTTCAGTCATAAAATTATCGCCTGTATCATGTGAAATATGATTTTTTTAAAGATAAAAAGTAAGAACCAAATAGAATTTTTACTTCTTTATCAATAAACCGACCTTGGATTTTTTGGCTAGAATATTAAATCCAAATCCAAATATAAAAAATGTAATTATAAAATTATTGCTCTTGAAAAGTTGGAGGTTAGCATTTTCTTGTACATGAAAGGTGCGAAACACAGTCGATGAATAATCCACCTAAATATAGAATGATGCGACTAGCAAACTTAAGCTAATAAGAGCAAATACATCACAAACTGAAGACTCGTCATTTTTTTTTCTTCAGATTTAAAAATTAGAATCTTGGGTTAGAATTTTAGAAAAAAATTGAAGATGAAAATCAATGTAAATGAGTAAAGTAATTAGAACACTAATTTGTAAAAATTCAAGATAACTTACTTAGCCTTGAGGTCCTCGTTATCGTCCCAGAGTCGTTTGGTGTCGATTTCGAGTTTTGCTCTTTCCCTGGCAGTGTCGTCCAATAGTTTCCTAGCATCCGACAATTCATGCTCATACATAGACTTGATGTTAGAAACTTCCCGCGTGACGGTTTCCTGGGAAGTCTGAACCTCACGCGTCAGTCGGGAATTTTCCGATTCCAGGTGACGAACCTTTTCGATGTAGCAAGCAAGTCGATCATTAAGATTCTGCAGATCCTGTTTTTCTTGAAGACGCGAGTACCGGGTGGGACTCAGCGGACTTCCAGGACGACGGCCGCCTATCGGCGTGCTTGTACTCGGCATGGGCGATTGCATGGAGCTTGTACTCGAGGAAGTTGCCGCCGTCTTTTTACTCGTTTTGGTTGACATTTTTTCTGACTAGTATTTACTAGCTTAGGTCACTGAACTAGATCCTCTAATGCCGGTCACTTTTTTACACTAGTCGAACATCCACTTGGTGATATACAGACACCGCGTCCGAGGTTCAAACTTTACGGTTAGAATGCCACCGGGACTGCCATCAGTGCCATCACCAACGTAACATGAGCCAACGGAAAAGAAAACGTAGCCGTAGGGACGCCTAGTGACGTCATCGCGAACTACTGCGCAGACGCCGCACGAGTTATTTGATTAGGTAGGGTAGTTGTTTTTGACGCGCTGTTTAAAATTCCAAACAGTATGTACATTTTTTTTTATTATTAAAAAAGATTAGTACATGTAAATTAATATTATTTCAATAATTCTATTAGTATTGGTACCGCCTTTTTCATGTTTGCTCGTTGATCCGTGGATTTGAGGATGGATTTTTTAAAATAATTGAAAATCTGTTTTTTGCCGGCTTTGTACTTTCTTACGGCCTCGGCATTCTCTTTGAGCATTTTTTGGCATATTTTTCTCAACTCTTTTTCGTCGTTTATTTGATACCAATTTTTTTCACCAATGATCTACATTTTAAAGTGGATTTAAATATCGGTTTAAATATTTGATCATTAAAGGTAGTTTAAGTTATTTACCTTTTCAGGCGAACTTTGTGGATTTGATAGTAATTCTTCAAGGACTCGTTTAAATACGAGTAAATTAATTTTTTTTGACTCTAAAAGATCGATAATTTCTCCAAAAAGTTCTTGGGTTATTGGACTGAAAATTAATATGATGTGTAATAGATTTAAAAAAAAAAGAGGTTTAATTTATGCAAAAACTTACCAGGTATCTAAATTTATTTTGTTTTTGTTTATAACTTCAAGAAATTCGTTGACTAGAACTTTTGCTACGACGAGAGCAGATCGGTTTGGATTAGCTTCTAGAACTTTACTGAAAAATTCAAGTAAGGTTGACTCGTTCTGTGAAAATATTAGAGATAATTTTAAGACTTACTAAATTTCAGATCTTGAAATATAAAAGAATTTACGTACAACTATCACCAAGACTAATTCACGAGGAACTGCGTGATTTTCAATGAGTTTTCGTCTCGACTCTTCGGGTAATTCAGGCAAATTTTCTTTCAAGAGAGGTATATCTATCAAATTATATTTGTTCTCCAAATTTTTATCGACATATAAGCGTAGCGGAGGCAAATTTGGCTCAGGCATGAATCGATAATCCTGAATAGAAATATGATAAAAATTCCATTTAGTTTAAATTGATTATTTCTAAAGTTAAATATTAATTAGGAGAGTAGCCTCATAAGGTTGGCATACTTGTTTGACTTCTTTGTCTCTCATAGAGACAGTTTTGTTAATTTCAGTATTCCAGGATCGAGTTTCATTTATAACTTCTAGTCCTTCCTCAAGCATTAAAATCTGTCTTTTTATTTCGTAATTTACAGCTGCTGCAACTGCACGTACACTTCCAATATTTTTAATCTCTGTTCGAACACCAAGAGACTCCCCAAGTCTGTTTACAGACACGTTAGCATCTACACGAAGTGCACCTTCTGTAAATTGTAATAACATTATAAAGTTTAGTTCCTCGAGCAGAGCTAAATTTCTTTTTACTGTAGATATAACGACCTTCCATTTTGCAAGAGCAGGTATCTAATCTTCGAAGGACTGCATGAAGCTCTTTAACTAAGGCTGCAGCTTCTTCTCCATCTTCAAGATCTGGTTCAAATACTATTTCTATTAACGGTAAGCCAGCTCGATTCAAATCTATTAAACTCCTGTTAAAATAGTAATAGTAATAGTAAATTAATAACATTATTTTTTAAATATATTTTTGATTTTTACCTTTTGGCTTCGTCGTCGTGGAGACTTCTGCCACTGTCTTGTTCTAATTGTAATTGTTTTATTTTAGAATTCTTGAGATATGGCTGTTTATGAATTCCAGGAGTAAAAACATTAAAATGAAGAATTCCATCCAATGCCAAAGGCTTTCTCTGTTGAGTGATTTGATATCCTGCCTGTTCCATTAATATTTTATATCAATTTGAAAACAAATTTCAAATTCAATAAATAAAATATAGATCAGTTTTGGGGACTTTAGTAGTAATAATTTGCAGAGGAAAGAAATTAACTTACAGGTAAGTCTGCATAAAAGTAATGTTTCCTATCGAAATAGGAAACTTCGTTTATTTTGCAGGAGAGAGCTAAAGCTGTTGTTACTCCGGCCTCTACGCATTTTTTATTTAAAACCTATAAGTAAATTACTCAATAAGAGTTAAAGTGAACATAAATTATGTGAAAATAAACATAAATTGAGTTTTATATTGAATAGAGGGAATATTTGCATTACTGGTAATGTTCCTGGAATTGCTGCATCAAAGAAAGAGACTGTGGAATTTATTGGACTTCCGAAAGACGTTCCAGCACCAGAAAATAATTTTGATTTCGTTGAAATTTGGGCATGAACTTCTAATCCAACGACAGGTTTCCACTTTTGTCTGCAATTTACACTTTTAATTATGAAAAATAATAACTATCAGGTTTATTTTCTTATAGATAATTTATAATTAAAATTACCTACTCAATTTTCAACAATTCTTGTACTTTTGTAGCGAAAAGTCTTCGAGGCATTGTTTTTTCAGGACACGTTTTAATAAATGGAGAAATACATTTTGCTAACTCCATTACTGTTATAATTTCAAAAACGATCAATAAATTACCTAGAAATATTTCTTTTAATTTAATATTGTCGAAAATGTTAACAATAGACGAAAGGAACGAAACTTCAGAAGTGAGGTTATACTAATTTTTATATATATGTTCACACAAATCGCACAAATCTCAATTATTACAGCAACATCTTTTAGTACGGCAACGGAAACTCTCTCTACTTGGGCAACAAATACTTTCTATTGTGGCAACTTACACTCAACTCTCAGCAGATCTCAGTGACGGCAGAGATTAGTGTGACGTGTGACGGCAACAAATTTTGCCCAGAGGATTTCAATTTACGGCAACAAAATTCATTTCTCCTACGGCAACAAATTCCTAACCTACACTGACGTATGTACCTATTTCATACCAATTCATAGCAATCATAGCAGAGTATGTTGCCACAATAGAAATAACTTGTTGCCATTGCGGAGATTTTCCTGTTGCCGTAGGAGGATGTTGCCATAAGTGAAGTTGCTGTGGGGAGATTTGAGTGTTGTTTTTTGTTGTTATCCAATTTCCGTCTGCTGCTGTGGTTATGCGTCGACTGCTATAGATTTCACTTGGATTTTTCGCGCTGAAATTACGTCTGTATTCAATTCTGAAAACGTTAAATAATATTGGAATAATAAAATTAATGTAAAAAAGGATTAACATTTTTTTAAAGCTTCTCTTTTCCTTCACAAGAGGGCTGAGGGACGGAGTTCTGAAGAAAACACATTTCGCCGGGCCAAGGGCGCCAAGCGTTGACGTGTACAGTTTTTTCAGTTTTTCTCAATTTTCAACGTACATAGCTCTAATTTAACAAAAGATTGGAATTTCTGATACCCCGAGTGTGTTAAAAAAATCCTATTACCCTCTCCAGAGTCTCCGGAAGTTTGGAAGAGCATTGACCCTTCATCACAGGACAGACGAGGATGATAAGGTTATCTCCGTGTACGTTAATTTTTGTGAGTTTTGCTCCTCTGTCGATTCGAGGTCATGTATTTCTAAATTAAGAAAATCTATGGTAGCCCGGTTAAAAAGCCTGGTGCAAAAAATGAAGCCATCGATGACGGCAAACCAAAAAAATCCGGTGTTCGCTCGGGTCGGTTCCGCATTATTTTATGGAATTTCGTCGTTTATGATAACCGTCGTGAATAAAACAGTGTTGACCAGCTTTGGTTTTCCATCCTTCCAATTTCTTGGCATTGGACAAATGGTGGCGACGATATTAGTCCTTTTCGTCTCGAAGAAGCTTCGATATGTGGACTTCCCTAACCTTGAAACTTCCACACTGACCAAGATTTGGCCGCTGCCGATAATCTACATCGGGAATATGATTTTTGGACTTGGGGGAACAAAACAAATCAGTCTTCCCATGTTTACTGCACTCAGGAGATTCAGCATCCTCATGACGATGATTGCCGAATTCTACATTCTCGGAATTAAGGCTCGAGCCTCCATCCAGGTAGTTGATTCTCAATTGTCGAGAATTTTTACAGGGTTTTAAATGTTGAGAATGTTACTGTTTCTAAGATATTCTAAAAAATTTTATTATTATTTTTTCAATTTTTTTTTATTATAAACAATACAATTCTGCATAAAGTTTTAAATCTTTTATCTTTACAAAAATTTAGAATAATTATCAAACTGCCTGATTCAAATCACTCTTTAAACCTCATTTATCTTGACTAAATATATAAACAGACAAGTTAAAATTTGACAAATACATAGGTAATTTAAATGATTTCACTCTTTTGAATAGAAATACTTTAATTGAAGTAAATAGGTTTTCTAATTGAAATGCTTTCAAGGATAAATATAACTTTTGGTTTGTTCAACCTTCAGTCTTATTAATAAATTATTTAATTTCTTTTAGTTATTATCTTTCAAATTGTATTACCTTTCAAATTAATTTTCCACATAAAAAATGTTTATAAAATCTCAAATAAAAATGAAGCAGTAATATTTCGATTATCTACATCTTATTACCTACATCTTCTTGACCAAATTCTCGCGGTAATATGACTTCTTTAAAACGCTACATCCAGGTTAGTGTTTATACCATGGTTCTGGGCGCTCTTCTGGCCGCTTCTAATGATCTCGCCTTCAACCTGGAGGGCTACATCTTTATTCTCTTCAACGACATCTTCACCGCTGCCAATGGCGTCTACATGAAGAAGAAATTGGATTCAAAGGAACTAGGAAAATACGGCTTAATGTACTACAATTCCTTATTCATGATCACACCAGCGATCCTCATCGCCTGGTGGACAGGGGATATCGAAAAAGTAACCGGGTTCGTTTACTGGAGCGATCCTCTCTTTCTTCTTCAATTTTTACTCTCATGCGTTATGGGCTTTGTACTTTCGTACAGTGTGATTCTTTGTACGCTTTACAATTCGGCATTGACTACCACGATTATAGGGTGTTTGAAAAATATCTGTGTTACCTATCTCGGAATGGCTATAGGAGGAGATTATATTTTTTCGTGGTTAAATTTCATAGGACTCAATTTAAGTGTATTAGGTAGTTTAGTTTATACATGGGTGACTTTTCGAAAAAAGGTCGAACCTGCGGAAGCAAAATATTCTCCATTAAGAGAAGAAATCAATTCAAAGGTTGAAATTGTATGATCTTTAGGGATCCTTCTCTTTTGAGGAGGCTCGATTTTTAGTTATCAAATGGGAAAAACTTTTCAGTGGTCGTAAATTGAATTAGTCGAAAATACTATAAACAATTTATGGTAATTTATATAGTTCTTTATTTCAGAGGCACTTAAAAGTAAAAGAAAAACGATATAAATTTATAAATATTAAATGAGAATTCGTTTTCTATCGATTATTGAATGAATTTATTGATTAAAACTCAATATGCAGTATTTTAAATTGCCAAATTTATTGATTCTATTGATAATTGATTAAATGACTGTAGAAAGTTGTATATAATTATTACCTTTTAGCCATTTAGTTTGCTAAATTTAGCTGATGATGTAAAGGTTATAATCAAGATGTCCTTCAGAGGTAGGAAATAAATCTTTGAAGCAATTCCCCAACCATTACGTACCATAGATAGAATTCAGTTGTAGCTTATTATTGAAATTTTTAATCTTGAATATTTGACTGTTTTATATAGTTAAAAATCCTACAATAGAAAATATTATGGGTTTTATGATTAAAATATTTCATAATAAATTTACTTGATCGGAGAGACAAATATGTAAGTTGTCTAGTCAGGAAAATAGACAGTCTAAGCTTCTTGCCATTTTAATTATTTTACTCAAGATTTTAATGGCCTAGTTACGTATCTTCAGTGACTTCACAATATTTGTTAGAGCGGTATAATATGATGCCATATTTTAAATTCATGTCCCTTACTGAATATTATTTATTATATGTACAATATGTACATAAATGTTCCTTGAATGAAGAATCCAAGCATACAAAATTTAATCTAGAAATATTTGTACATATTAATTCTAAGTGTTGCATAATTATTGTAATAGTTATAATTATTAAATACGTATGTTAAATTGCTTTCCTCTGAAGTGAATAGGAAATGCAAAAATTATAATATTTATGGAAAACTTCCATTCTAGATTTGATTATGAGTCGATTTTAATTAAAAATTTCAAAAATTGTAAATATTTGTACATAAAAATGATCAATTTCACCCGAGAAATACTCTATGTAATGTAAAGCAAATTGCAAATCCAAAAAAAGAGATTTTTCTCTTGAAAATCGAATTAATTAAATTAGACGCCTCTGAAAATAGACTAATTTATAATTTTACATTCGGGAAATAATATTTTACGAAGAATCTATTTACGACCACTCCGTACGAATCCTCAATTATAAGAAATCTCAATTATTAAATAAATGTACATAATAATTATTTGACTATTAAGAATATTAATCGAAAGATTTTAAAGCTATTTTTTATTTCAAAAGGTAATTGTCATTGCGTCAAATTATTCTTTCAATTTATTTTGAATAACCAGAACTTATTTTTCATAATTTTAGCGGCCACCCTGTAATTCATTTTTGCAATATTTCGCTTGAATCAAAGTTTATGTATGAATGAAGATTTAGAATGCGACTAGAGAGATGAGTATCTGCTACATGTACCAAAGCAAAGTTACTGCTACCAGGATAACGTGCCATAGACAAATGGCTAAGTAGACCAAATGATTGCGTAGCTTCATTTTATAGTTGTAAAATTTTATGATAAATTTTGTTAGTGAGAAACATTATTTCTACGTATATGTATATAATTCAATACGAATAAATCTTGTTTATAGGCAACTGTCCGAATGTTACTTTATCCTTAATCGGTTTCAGGTAGTTTCATGTTCCGAAGATTTTATAGTCAAGGGGCCTACAAGGAGTTTTTTGCAAAAAATCATGTAGTTTTGACTCCATTTCAACGAACGATGCTTGCAGCAGGTTCTGCTGTGATTTCATTGACAAATCCATTTCGAGGTGATATGATCGCTTGTCTTGGAGAAACTACAGGTGAAAAAGCACTGGTTCACTGTTTGGGACAAATGCAAGCCACACCCGAAGGACAACGAATTCTTGATCAGAGGCCTCGAATTCATTCTTCTACTATCAGTTTATTGGCTCTTAAAAATTTGCCAGATGGAACTGTTGGGAAGACTTATTCTAATTTTTTGGAAGTCAATGTAAGATAATGAGCATTTTTTGAGGTTTTGTTAAAAGTTTTAGTAACAGGTTCTAGAAGAAAACTGATTCTGAATTTGTAAACATTTTTATCACTTAATTTATCTTCACCTTAAATAATTAAACTTTATCAATTATTAAACTTCCATTTGAAGAATAGATATAATATTTTTTACAGAATGTTTCACCGGATTCGAGGCCACCTGTTCAATTTGTTGATGATTTTGAATTATCTTACGTCATGCAAAGATATCGAGAAGTTCATGATATTTTCCATGCTATGCTTTTAATGCCAACTACCATGCTCGGAGAAGTTGCTGTAAAATGGGTAGAAGCTTTACAATTACAACTTCCGATGTGTATTGGTGGTGCAATTTTCGGGGCAGTTAGACTTCGACCAAGGTGACTGAAAAAAAAAAACAATGTGTACATTAAACAACTTTTTTATTATTTTGTTTAAATTGACAGTAAGAAAATGATTTGATTTTAGACAAAGAAAGTTGTACAACGATTACTATCTCCCATGGGCCATAAATACCGGAAAGCACTCAAAATTCCTTTTAGGAATTTACTTCGAAGAACGATGGGAGCAAAAATTAGAAGATTTTCACAAGGAAATGAACATAAAACCTCTGATGTAAATCTATAAATACTGAAAGAATTATTTTGTTAAGTGCTCTTTAGTTTAATTATCTTATCTCATTATTATGCAATTTTTGTTTATTGCAAAAGTCAAAAGGATCACACGGTATAACAATTTTTATTGATTATAACACTGGAAATATGAAGAATATAATTTTCGATGAAATATGATAATTCGTGTTACAAATTTGGATTATGATAGCTATAGACCTACAAATTGTTTGATAAAAATCGATAGACTAGTGATTTAAAATTGCACGCGGTTCTAGGGTGTTTGCTGTTGCAATCAAACAATATCGATAAGATAATATTTAGTTTACAGTATGTGTTACAGCTTTGCTAACAAATGCGCGTTTTTACAGCAACTAATTACATTAACAAAATAGATATCAACGCATTATAACCTTTGCTTAAATAGCTGATATTTTAGATTTCTTTTCGACGATTTAATGATATCCACAAAATTGATTGTCTCCTTTGTCTTCCTTAGAAAGAAAAACGCTTCCATAATCGGTTTTTCCAAAGTGCGAACAAAATATGCCTAGCTTATGGAAAAATGATATTAACATTTCTTGTTTCGATATGATAACTCGACCGATTTTGCATCGATCCACCCGATTGCACTTTTTGATATCTACGACTTGTAATTAGAAATCCAGACAAGCAAAATTGCTTCAGGCAAAGAAAAATATTCTAAGAAAAATACTAACAATTTTCAGTAAAATATAACACAGTGAAAATTATTAAACAGTTAATAAAGCTACATTGTTTTAAAAATTGTTTACATTAATAACCTTCTTCCACTTTTGCCTGCCTTGATCCCATTTATTTCTATTTTTATTCTTCAAAATTTACAACATGCTTATTCGAATACATGCAATTTCTTAAACTCGTTTTGCGCACTAAACGACTATTAAATGGTTAGTCGAAATTGTGTAGGATGTTAGAAGCTACTGCGCCATTTTTTACGTGTCGATGTCGAATAACAATTTACAGAGGTCCACTTAAACATGTACTTTAGATTACACATTCGTTATCGTTATAAAGTTGCTTATCTTACTTTTACCGATAATAGTGCGATTGGGGACTCGTAAAAATTTAATATACTTACTAGAATTTTGAACGCGTATAGTATACATCTTGAGGAAAACGAAGATATGTGAATTGAGGAATGAGGATTCAAAGGGATCCTTGCCGAAAGCGAGCGACGCTCTCTAAATTAGTTTTAAACCATTTCTAGGGATTTTGATTTAGAATCTAAGAAATTCATTTTAAACAACTTCGAAGGGTTTTGATTTAGATTCTAATAACACGAATTTCTACAGCCTATGACTGTTTGATTTCTATCGTCGAAGCTCGCTTCCGTTAATCGACCAAAGTAAATAACATTGACTTTTTCACTTTGGAAAAAGAGCTCTTCATTTTTATACTTTTATTCGTAATTGTTTCTAATTTACTAATTTAGAGGATCTTACGTTTTATTTTATTTTTTTAACCACTGGTAGTCTCACGATGAAACTTATAGGAATTGTAAAGCACATTTGTGACTTCTTTTAATGTAAGATTCATTTTGGGATCACCAATGGTTAATGAGATGCGATAAGAACAGTAAATCGTAAAATCCTAGACAACGGAGCCACAAGCTTTACTCCACGCATCACCGTTAACTATTTGCAGTCTTCAGTTTAATTTTTTTTTTCCTATTGATTGGTAGTCCCTATTGGTAGTCCCGGGATGAAATTTATAAGAAAAGATTAAGCTAATATAAATGTGCTTTATAAGTCCTGTAAGTTTCATTGAGGGACCATCAGTGTTTAACGAGAAATAAATAAATTGATTTGAACAGATTTTTCACTTAAATGAAAGAGATTTTTTTCCAGAGTACTATTCAAATTCTTATGCGTTATCTTAATTTAATTTTACTCTTAGGAGAAGAAGGTTAGCCTAGTTGAGCATAATTTGATGGCTAGAGCATCCTGCCGGACTCTCGTTGGAAGGAAGGATGCTTCATAGCTGATTGTAATCGATTTGGTCCACGCTGCTCGAGCGAACGATACTTCAATCGAAGCCCAATCTTTTCAGGAAGAGACAGATTTCCTCGAAGGTGGGCCTCTCCTCGGTGTGCTTGCTCCAGCACTTGGTCATCATGTGATAAAGGTCCCTGGAGCAGGAAGGAGGTTGCGGAAGTATCCGAGGTTGACTCTTTTCCACGGTTCCACTGTGATACCACTTGCTGCAATTTTCCAGGACCTGCTCTGAAGTTAAATCCGAGTAGGGCATGTCTTTGCAATGCGTTAGGATCTCCCAGACCGTGATAGCGTAGGACCAAACATCAGCTTGACAACTTTGCTTCCCCTGAAAATAATTAATTAACCTTATTAACTCTAAATTCATGAAACTTTAAATATACAATAAATTATTAATTTAAAAGTCTATAAATTTTCAAGAAGTGGTACTTAAGTAGGCAAAATTTTAATTTTGGTCGTAAAACTAATTCTCCAGACAACTCACCAACAAAATTGCCTCCCATGACATCCAACGAAGAGGTACTTTCGCGTAATACCCATTCACGTAATACTCTTGATCATATTTGCTGCAGTACATAGCGTGGTCGGATACTTTAATTATTAAGTTTTTACTCACGACGCAATTTCTAAAACGATAACACGAAATTTCTTATTATACTTTACATCGTTAGATCATGTGAGCGAATGTAATTTAAAAAAATTCAAAAATTGTTTTTTTTTTTTCATAAATAAATTTTCTCCAGAGTGCGATAGCACTCTGAACTCTTTACACATAAATCTCGGAAAATATCTTTCTAGAATCTGGATTTTGAAACGTTCACATAATTGTAAATTTATTATGCTATCGGAATAGATATGGTACATAAAATATAAGACTGACCGAACACTGGGTTCGCAAACTGTGCAAGATGGAAGACGAAACATCCATCCATATTTTATAGATCGAGCTTTCCTACCATAAAGTGAGAAGATTAAGGATGCTTAGATCTCTGCTTTTGTGGTAAACTCAATTTTGCGATGGGCTTCAGAGTTTAGAGAGAATTTTAAATAATTTAGTATGACATTTATTATAGAATGGGTTTCGAGACGCTGGCTTTCTGATTCTCTTCGGCGTAAAGGAAAATTTAATTTTTATCAAGACTCTCTACCTCTATAATTCTGTACTTTCTGAGAAACATTATTAAAATATTATTAGGTTGGTGCAAAAATAATTGTAATTTGTTTACTGTGAAGTCTCTACTTTTACTGAACGAAATATTTAGATAAAGGTTCAGGTATTACAATAAAGCATTTTTCGGATTTCTAAGTGGTATTATAATTAACTGAACATTACTAACCATTTCCTTCAGCAGATGTAAGTGCTGGCTTTCACAGTAAAACAAACCGCAATTATTTTGCACCAACCTAATACTTCTCTTTAGAGGAAACAAAGAGGAAAAAACACATTAAATATATACAAAAAAATCGTACATTTAAAAAGAACATGTTTATTTTCATAATTACCTCGCTGCTAAATCGCAGTGTGGAATATTCAGGTTTTCCAAGTACTTCATTCCCGAAGCTATTTGAGTTACGAAATTCAGCAGACATCCGTAACTGCGTAGAAAAATATTATTTTATTATATTATCATATGAAAGAGTACAATTTCGATTTTTATACAAAAAATATCCACATTTTATATTAATAAATTAAGTTACCTCAAGGGCGTATCGTCACTTGAATTTTCTCGACTTTTCATGAAAGTTGGAATATCGCCAAGTTCTCCATATTCAAAAACAGCCCCGAAAGGTTCCTCTTCCACCAAAGCTACAATCCTAGCTACATTGATATCACGAATTGCAGCCAAGACGCGCATATCCTTCATGAAATCTTTTCTAAAAAAAAGTGTTATAAATTGTATTTAATAATTATAACAAGTATCCAAATAAATTAATTAGTTAATGAAATGATTTATTCTCACTTTAGGGAGTCAGTTACTCCACGCCATAAAGATCGGACTATCACGACTTGACGATTCCGAATTGTGTTTAAATCCGGACTTTGGATGCCTTTTGCTTCACATATGTGGACCTGCAAATTTCAATTCAAATTGTCCATTTAACAAATCTTTATGACGAAGTGATTGATTAAAAATTGTTGAAATATTTAGACGGCGTACCAATCCAAAACTGCCTTCGCCCAATTTGTCCATGATTCTCAATCTGTGCCTCGATACATGTTGAATATTATAGGAATTAGTCGTATTCGATAGGTGAATACTGTCTTGAATTTGAAGAGGAGTGAATAAACTGGAAGTTGATCGTTGTTGCCTTCGTTTAATCTAAACAAGAATTTTCCACATAAAAAACTTAATTTAGTTACAATTTTTAATTAATTGAATCAGAAAGTTTAGAAGTCATAAAATAACTTACTGTTAAAATATCAGTGGCAGCATAATATCCCTCGTGAACTTTTGGATTCGTTTTTGAATGATTGTGTCTTTTATTCGAAAATGGGGTGGATGTCACCTGTTCCTCTTGATAATTCCTCTCACTTTTGAAGTCTGTAACATCTTAAAAATTAAATCACATTGTATGAAGCATGAATGTGAAATATTTTACTGAGCAATGTAAGAAATAATTAAAAAATTCATTCTCAGATTTAAAAAAATTTCTCACCACTGTATTCACTTTTGCAAATGGAGTAATGTTCGCCTTTGTGAGATGGAGGTTCGTAAGCTAGATTTTCTTCAGAGAAAAGTTTGTAGGTCCTCTCGTAGGCACTGCAAGGTTCATACTCGCTCGTATGATCACTACTTCTAATTGTGTTATCATCACTGAAGAAACTTTTACTTTTTATAGAGAGCCTAGACTGAGACAAGGCATTGACAACAATTGGATTGGCCATTTTTATATCCTTCATGTTGATTGTAATTCCAGGTTTTGGAGACCCACAGAGCAATGCTGTGTGCTTTTGAAGAAGGGCTACTTTGTTTCGACCCCTCTGCTTCATCAAGAAGACTGTACAAGTCAGCAACAAAGCCCCAACTGTCAAGGCTCCGCTTATGAGTCCAATATACGTCTGAGAATTGTTAATTGGGAAGGCATCAGGTGTCAAATTAGGGTTTATGTCAGAAACAGTTTCGTTTACAAAGACGTTTGATTTGTCGATCGTCTCATTCGATTCTGATTCATTTTCACAGGCACGGAAGAACTGATCCGATGTCTCTGATGAGATATTTCGAACAGCTGGAATCAAAGAATCATTCCAATTTTTACCATTTTATTGGAATTTTAAAGGAATTAGGATTTCAAAAATATTATACTTACTTGTTGGTATTGCACAAAGTTGAATCTTACGAGTCTCAAAATCAACTTCACTTATCATCAGCCATTTTGATTTTGATTTCAGTTCCAATTTAATAAATTTGGCGACTCTTGATAAAAGAGGAATTGATATGCTGATTGAGCTTTTTCTCATATCTTCGCTAACTTCTATTTTTTCTGGTATGGATTGGAATTGGACTCCATCGAAAGAAAACCAGAGGAGAGCAGAGGAGAATATCTGTATAGATGTAAAAAAAGAAAATACTTATTAGTAAGTATAGATCCCAACTCAATTTACTTAAAGAAATATGTTTTCCTTCTGATCAGATGTTTAATTTCAGTTAAGGACGAGCGATTTCTTCATTTGACAAACTTCATTCTGAGGGCAAATACTGTCCAAGTTCATCAATCACATTTGTACTATAAGATTTGTGCAGCTTTATTGAAGAAATAACTTTTGATTAAAGGCGAAGAAATTGGTCCTACGTAAATTTAGTTCTCGGTTTGATCTTCTAATAAAACAGTTATTCTCAATGCCTATCAATCAAGTTAGTTTACCCGGATTTCCGCAGTATAGGCTTAAACAGAAAGAATTGTGTTGAAATGATCCCTTTTTGGGGTGGATGTTATCGAAACTCACTCGATTCGATTGGGAAACATGGAATTCTATTACCGAATTTTATTTGAATCTGATAGCAACGCATTAAATCGGGTTTAAGGGCTTCATTTTATTGACTGTAATATTTCGATTCAAATGTTGAATTGATTCTAGAATTTGGTGAAGAAGTGTCTGCAGGATTTGTGCAACAGCTTTTTTTATTGAAATTATTCATATCACGTCTGGATTTTATATCCTTAACTGTTGCTCTGCTCAAAATCTTTCTATCATTAATTCAAGATTTGAAGATATGTAATAGAAATTCAAAATAAATAAAGAGTAAATCATCTAAAATAAGATAAAATTGGGTAAATAAATAATTTGTGGATATTAAAAATTTTTAACTCAATCCCTTCCAAATTCCAAATTATTAAATTTTAATGGTTTAAAATTCTGCAGTTGTGCGAATGGTAAATTCATTTTAACAAATATTTAATCAGTCTATATACATATTCTCGTAATATTCTACTTTTAGAAGACGCAAAAGATAATAAGGGATGATAATATACATATAATGTTTCCATACATCCTAATTCAATGTTTCCCACAATGATAGAAACTCGGATTCCACTATATTAGCTTTTCATTTTGGAGTTGGATTAATAGTGGAAATTTCATGTAGAAAGTTTTATAATATTACAAGGGATTAAATTTTTAGATTTAAATCGACTCGAGTAAATTTTGAACTTTAAGCTCTTCTTTCTTTTCAACCAATAACCGGCCAAGAGTAGAATAAAATAAAAAATACAAATTTTTTAGTTGTTTTCTGCTTTAATACCATCTGAATAATTCGAGTTTCGTTTGGTCAATTTTGGTTCTCCTTATGCTTGAGCGGATACTGAGTTAAGGATATTAAATTTGAGACTGACCTCGACCTCCTTTTTCGGTATATGGGCCACATGTATGGTACAATTTTCGAATTCCCGGAAGTCGTTGAATTCAAAGATTAATTCGACCGAATCCCGGTTCTTCCATCCGACCCAGTTTGTAGGAGAAGAGGATACAAGAGTTTCAGGTTCTTCACCGATGATCCCATCCGTAAGCTGTCCAAGTCCATCCACCATTAAATCATCCCTCTCAGTTCCGTCATATGAAGAATCTTGGAGACTCCATCCATCAGGGCCAAATGTCTCTCCCTTGGGTGACGTGTACCTTACTATTCGTTCTGCAATCAATAATTGGACGATTTTTATTTCCCTAGAAACTCCACAGGATGTCTGAGATTAAAGAAAAATATCTACGCTATTTTTCATTCCTGATTTTGATTTATGAAATACACAAATTTCTTTCTGAAACTTTCTAATGAAAAAATACTTCCGCACAGATTTAATGAAAGAATTTGATTTATTTTCAAGAAACTTTTCTTATTGATGGAAGTAATCTTTAAAATATTGCAAAATTGTGTAATATTTTGAGTCTAAATTTAATTTATGGAAGTGAGAATCAGCGAGACATTTGAAATATCTATTAAATGTTAATTTAGCAATATTAATGGCGTTAATCAAAAATTCTGATGATATATTTTCGAATTTTGTTTCCACAGATTAAATACCAAGGTGTACCTTCCCAGACACATCCATAAATCTCTACCCTCATACAGACTGTACGTGGGTGCTGACTGTAAGGGACGAATCGGACCCTGCTAGCCACAAAGGGGAGATCCAACTTCTGTTTCTCCACCAGATATGTATTGCTATTCCCTCGTAAGACCTAAATATATTTTTTGAGATTAATGTTCTCTAATGCTCTTAATTAAATACATACAGAATTCATACAAGTACATAAAAATGTTACAGATCAACACAATCGCTACATCGTTATTATACTAATTGGACATCAAGGGTTGAATATCAACCCATCAAAAAAGAGATAGCAAGAATGTAACGAGTTTTTCTTAATCTCAAATTCCGAACAGGTATTTTTTGCGGAAAATATCAACAGGATTCTTCACGAATAATTATAATGACTTATTTTGAATTTATCACTTTAATTTAGGGTTTGTTGCATACCCTATCGCCTTTTAAGTTTTTGTACTGATGCCACTTTGAACCCCTCCAGTACTCCAGAAAAAATGATTCTGCATATTCTTGACCCTGGCCATTTCCAAAACGACCTTGAGTTTCAGTCCAGGTGATCAAGTGGTTTTGAGTTAAATCAACTTCCAAGTATTCTCGAATATCACTACTTATTTGGGCCTTTGGGCACCAGGCACCTCCGTTTTTCTCTTGGCGAATCCTAAGAAAGAAAGGAATTCTTCATTTAAAATGAATTTAAACATCTGTTATACTTAAATTCTCTAGAACTAATTTAAATTTTGTAGTTAATGTTAATTGAATTAATTTGAATTAGATAGATATTCAATTTAGAGTGAAGCAACTGGTGGTCACAACAATAGACTTGATATTTCTATTATTTCAGACCATTGAACACAAATGACTTACCAAATTTTCATTTTTTAATAGAAGAAACTTATAAGTACTCTAGTGGAATTTTATCCACAAAAAAATAAAAATAAAAGAAAAACGAAACTAAAGACAATTTAAGCCCTGAATCGACTAGTCCTCGTACAATAGAGGAAAAGAATTAAATAAAGGTTTAGGGAATACTCAGTGGACCTAAAAAATTGTTTCCAGAGAGTTCACACAAAAATCAGTCTTCCAGGTCAGTGAATCCCTTTTTTAGATTCTCTCTCTGTTCCGTAAAACAAATTCGTTTTACCCTATCAAAAAGAACAAAAGCTCAAACGCTTCTAAGAAATCTGCGATGCTGGGATGTATATATTTTATTACTAAATAATTTTATTACCAGGTCTATATATTTTATTAGAAAAAATGAAAAACAGTTAAGTGAAATTTAAGATCTAGAATTTATATTTCAATTACTAATTTAAATATTGATAAGTGATTAGAGGGGAACAATGAATAACTCTTGCAGTTATTATTTAAATGCCAGATAAATACTTATAATATGAAAAAGTCTGTTTTAAAATTAAATTAATATATATAGCTTTTATTACTTTATTTTTCATGTGCTTAGTTGAATTTTCTCTCGGCGGCAAATAAGGAAACAGTGAAAAAAGCGTGTGCCCAGAGTTCGTTGGAGTCTCAAATAATCGCTTTGTAATGCGAGAGGGTAAATTAGAGTAGGATTTTTTACCGGGACGAATTTCCTTTGAAGGAAGACGTATAAAAATTCACAAAGGTTAAAGGCGAAAGTTAGAATGATAATGTAAAATTATGTGAATACCGTAAAGCAGAGTGAAGAGTCTCTTTTCAAACAACATAATTTTAAAATTTTTTAATTTTGCATGATATTCTCGACATGTATAACATTTCTAAAACTATATAGTTCTGAATACTTTTGAAGAAGTTAATTGAAGCTATCATAAATAATCAATTAATCATATAATAATTTACTAAAAAATGATGGAAGGAAAATTAACTCTGCTGAATAAACTTCCTTTTCAATTAAAAATAATGAAATTCTCTTTTCCATTTTCTTTCAAATTATCTGAATTGTAATAAGAATTTAATATCCGCGAGGGATAATATTTATTATAATAGAGATGAAAGACTTAATAACGTTCATCAGAATTTTACTTAATAAAAGGATTAAGTAAAAGCATTTCCGACTGGCAGCAACCTGGTTTGCAGAACCTTTTTGACTCTGCTTTCAGCAGTGTGTAAACGCGGGGTTGGTATAATATTCATTAAAAGAATGAGAAAATATACCTCGCATTTTGCGGACCGACGGACTTCATCTCGTAGCTAGAAGAAGCCGTTATTGCGTCGTCCGGAATTTTTCCCTCCTCCATGCCAAGAGGATGTATACACTGGCCTGAAATCACATTAACGTTATCCAATTACCATCGGATCGAGACGCCAAAAGGCGACAAGATACCTTTTCCTCCTGAGAGAAAATTCAATTTTCTAACTTGATCGCTATAGAAACTTCTAGCCTTGAATATTTGATAACTTGCCAGGAATTTATTTTAGGGGTTTTACTCACCGAAAGCATTTTTTATCGGCTCCTCAGCAGATAGGGCCGACACAATTAGAACTTCTAGAAGGAAGACTACCGTTTCCATGATATGTGATGCGATATCCTACAGCGCCGCTGCACGAACTTTTGAACGTTCATGATAGGTTGGATGATATCATTGCACTTTTACCCTGAAACAGAGGAAAATAAATCATCATCATCTTTTCTTTTTTCTCTTAAAAAAGTGGTGTAATGAAATGACTCGAAAATCTTTCATATATTATAGTATATTATTGTTCCAAACCTAATTGAATGATTTCAAGTTGTAAGAAGGAAAAAGTAATAATCGCGCGCATAGAGCCCGTGTTGGTTCTCTCGTATAATTAATAAAAAATTGTAAGGACTAATATTTAATTTTTTCATATTAGTCTGGAATCTGAAATGTAATAAAATTTTGTTGAAAATCAACTCATCTCGCTGCTTTACCTGAATCAAATTTTCACGAATATTCTAAAGCTTCACTAATTTCCCTTCACAGGATAGTAAAAACTCTGAGTAATTTAATACATCTAATCAAATTATTCAATTTTACGAGTTATTTTTTCAAGTTAATATCTGAACAAGTATGAAATTAGTTAATTCGCGTCGTTGTACTCTGATTAACATATTTTTATAATAAACACATTTTTCGTCAATAGAAATTATTCAGTATACATCACTCAAACTATAACATCAGAAAAAAAATGAAACTTTAACATTTGTATAAAAATTGTTTTTAAAGGATAAAATGTCCTGTTTTTCTCACGTATTAAACTTTAGAATTTCAGAAAAGCTGGAAATGTCAGAAATTTCTTATTAGCAGAGTCACTTCATATTCTAAAAGATGAGAATTGGTGGAACGAGTCTTTCCTCTCGCAAGTATTATTTCTGAATGTTAAGAGACATATTTTCTCTATATTAAAACGATAAAGAGATCGAATTTTTTATAATAAGAGAAAAATATGAAACTGTACAAAAAGTACGATTTTTTAATGCGAAAAATATCAAGTCGAATTTAGAGAGTAAAAGAGTGTTGAATCGGATTATAATAAATGTGTCGAAGAAAATCTCATCAAATTATTATAATACGAAGGCTACAATTTTCCTGAAAGGAGATTTAGTCTCTCTGACTGAATTGAGAATTTATCAAAGACCTGTGACGAAATTGTTCTTCGAGAAGAGAAGCGTTTTATTATATGTAATACTATATAATGAGCCTTTTGGAATCAGTTGAACTGCAATAGAGGCTGGAATCACTTAATATTTACTTCAACTGCTACGTTACTAAAGCTCTCTTCGGTTCTATCCATGCTTCCATCGTCAGAAATATTGACGCAACAGTAATTTTCTGTTACAGAGGCACCATTATAAGTTTACCCACTCCTTGTTCATATACACTCGACTGAGAAGCGATAGCAGCTGCCATTGGGGTGAAACCTTAATGACAGTACCGAATGGAACCGAGAGGTCGGGTTGGTTTTCATATAAAATCTCATTAAACCTTCTGCGGCTCGGCACTTGATGAATACAATAGAGTGGAAATACCTTCGCGCTTAGTGCAGCGAACCGATTTTTGACCCCGATATTTCGCACCCTCCTCAGTCAAGTTTCATTGGCTTTCCCTATTCTCGAGGACTCGACGTGTCACTCTTCTTTATCTACAATCACAATCCTTCATAGTCACTCGCAGATCAGTGTACCTAGTAAAAGATTCGTAATCGCTTGGAGCGAGTTTTTTTGAAACTAAGGGAGGAGATTAATCCGCTTGAGAAAAGACTATTCCCATCAATTGTACTTTTTTAGAACATATAGGAAATCCTTTTATAAAAAGTTATCGATATTTCTGGCCTTTGTGGGATCAAACCCTTATGAGAGCAGTTTATCTCGCAGATTGAGTTTTTTATTAGTAGGATTATTCTATTTTTATATTATTGTTTGCACTCTATTTTAAAGCTATTGCACTCTAATTTATTTCGAGAGTTATAAAATTTAAAATGAAAACACGGCATTATTTAAAATGATAAATGTACATTATTTAAAAGTAAAATTAAATAATGTGAAACGATAAAAAATTTATTTAGCAAATGCTCGCTTGCTAATATAAATGCCTTTGAATAAACATGAATATTTATTCGTTTTCTGATTTGAATGTGTGTGTGTTTTTTTTTTTCATGTGTGTTTTTTTCTGAAGGGTAGAAATTATCAAATGTAATTAATGACAAACAATGCGGGAACCCTGCCTTTCTTCAACAAAGTCCAATGAAATTGTGTCAACATTTGCATCAAAATGAAGAATATTATTTGATTCCAGTGATGAGGTGAATATTATTAAATTATGTACCTACTGTCATTCAACGTTTTTACGAAAACAATGAAAGCTCATGGAATACGAAGACGATTAGCAGTTTTTTTCAAATAGCTCTGCATTTAAAATTCTGTATTAAATCATATTTCTGACTACATTACACAGTAGATAAATATAAAAAAAGATAAAAATATCTATCAAAGTTTAATTCTCAAAATCAGATCTAAAATATTTGAGTTCCATTCATCAAGTATAGAAAATTAGTTATCAGGAGTTTTAATCTTTTAATTAAAACAATTTTTAATCAGATTTTTCTTGCTTTCGAAAGTATTTAATCTGTAATGAATTCATTCTCTTTAGATTATAAGCTTGTTAAATTATAAATTGAACTAACTGAATTTTAATTTAAAATTGTAAGCTCTGGGAGATGAAAACTTTTTAAATCAGGAAAAATGCTATCAAATCAATTACAGTAATTAAAACTACTTATGAAATTAATTTTTTCTCAGCTTTGTACATTCTGCGCCACTGGATGAGCTTTCAAAGGGAGATGGTGCGAGATATAGTGCTAAAAAGTAGATAAAGACAGCAAGAGGAAAGAACTCTTCAAAGGAAAGAGCAAGAAAATAAAAAGCGAGAATATCCGACATGAAAATTCATAAAATTTACGCCAAGCTAGAATTGCATTTCTCATGATGTTTCCTTTCATATTGCTGGCATATCGATAAATTCTTTATCGAAACTTTGCCTGTGCGACATGGACATTTTATCTCTTTTCTTTTCAATCGTATTTTCGACTTCTCGGCTCGCGTTTCTCGCTCTCAATTCCGAAGAACTTTTCTATTATTTGTCGTACGCGTCATATTCAATACTCCTAGGTGTGTACTCGATATGTCGTTGGAAAAACGCGAATAACGCCAGCGTTCTGAGGTGAACCTAAATTCCCTCCTATAGTAGGTATCAACTTTATGTGAAAATTCAATATGTCGGATTTTTAGACATGCCTTTGTTTTGGTCATAAAGGTTTGTTTGAAATTTTTCCATTTTCAATTTATCTTATATTCAAAATATGCTTTCAATTCGTAAAAAAAAAACCCCCCGGTTAAAATGAAAGGTAAATCTAAATCCCTTTTGTAGAAAATAAAAATTTTACGTGAAAATTGAATGTGTTAGAGATTAAGACATGGCTTTGATTACGGTTTTTAGATCCAAATAAAGATAGCAAATGTAAGCTTTGATCAGACCGCACACAACAAAAAAAAATCAATGTAGACATAAAACTTGTTGGACATTAATCTCAGGATAAAGGTAATGAAATTCCAGTGTTGGAATTCGCGAAATTTATCTGAAAGTGATACTTTGGTGTTTTTCTCATATGTGGGAAATTAGTTTTATATCTAAAAGGATCGGAAGTTGCTTGTTTTTATACTTTTAATTAAATACTCCTAATTTGATTTAAGCTTTTGTATGAAGTGAAGCCTGCTTTCTAGAATACCACTTTGTTTGAATTTTTTAATCAACATATTTTTAATTTTATTAAAAAGTTTCAGTTTCCAAATTAAATGGAGAGTTTGTTTATTTTTGTTTCAGTGAAAAATAAGTGCTCAGCATTCTTAGACAATTCTCGTTTAATTTATTTCATCAGCCACGTTTTAGTTTTTATCTAAACTTGAATTAGATTTTCACTGATAAAGCGAGTTTTTGTTGTGTGGGTGTTGCAATGGATGAAAATCATTTGGGAAGGATAGAATAGGAACGATGTGACTGGACAAATTAATAACCAAGAGCCAACTAGGATCGATCTATACTGGTCAGCCGTGTAATCCAAAGGTAATTGCCTGGATGAACGGTGAGTGGTGTTCTGCGATACGCATTAGTCGGAGAGGAGTTGTCAGAAATAATGGAACATAATAATCGTAGTAGTAGTGACTTGTTTGGGTCAGACAGTAGAAACCCGCGGACGATATCCGTCCACAGTGGTCACGCCATTTCCAGTCAGCCATCAACAATTCGAACTGGGTATTTCATCCAACTTCATCATTTACTCGACAACTTGTTATACCACATCTATTTCAAATTATTATTATTATTATTATTATCATTATCATTATCACCATCATCATCATCATCATCATTATTATTATTATTATTATTGTTATTATTATAAACCTTATATAAGTTATAAATTTCATAAATTCTTCTTTCATCTGTATTCTCTCTGAAAATCATTTGTATATCATATTTGAAATTGGGTTGAGGATGGGATCGATGGGAAGAGAAGAGGGAGAATGGCTTAGTAATAGAGGTCAGTATATGGTTAGCAGGAAGTGAAGTGGTGAAAAGAAGGGGGAGACAGGAAGCTGGGAATTTAGGAGGAAAGAATCAGTAGTACAGGTTAATTTAAGATCAGCCTCTATACTATCCTGAAAGATTTGATAAGACTGAAATGGTTAGCCAGTAGAGTACCTGTAGTAGTGATAGTAAATATTTTCTATGCACTTTATAGTAATAATTTAAGCCCTCTATTATATGATAATTTGTTTTCTGAGTATTTTCTAAGTGTTTTCAGAGTATTTTCTGAGTTTGCATGTCTTTAAAATGATGTCAAAACGTGATTATATTAATGACTTTGATAATTGCGAAAATGGTACTCAGACGAAAAACCATAAGAATTTCGTCGTGTATTGCTTATAAGACTACTTGTACAGAAGTAGCAGTGGGAAAATGAACAATATAGGGTGCGTTGCGTTAATCGTTGTAGGCACTTTGAACAGTCTATATAATCGCTCTTGTCTCGCCCGCTCGCACCGTACCTACTTGAAATTCAACATCCGTCGATTCACAGTCGTTTGTCTTGAAACTATGGTGCTCATTCAGAATTCCTTTCCCCTTGGATAAATAGCGTCTGAGAGAATCAGAATCTTGAGGCTCATTTATTTGGTCTTGAAGTCTGTTACGAACTTGAAATTTATAAATCTACATTAATTCAAAAGAAGAATTTAATTAAATTTTCATAAATTTCCTCTGCAGCATTCGCAATTATGAATCGTTACAATAATTATATCTGTAGAGAGCTACGCATGTCAAGACGGGATTATATTAATTTAAAATTTCCACCTTCGGAACATGAGGAAACAAGTGCAAAGGAAGGTAAAACGTAAAAAGAAGATCATTTTACGAATAGAAATCTATGTCTCGAGTCTGTGGTCTGTGAAAAATTAATGAAATGAGAAATTTAAATTGAATTCAGAATTAAATTAAAATATCTTCATTTATTTATATCAGTGTATTTCAATGTAGAATATATCGAGTAAGTTATATGTCTAGCGTTTTCAAATTTCATTTCAATTCGGCGTTTGAAGTAGAAGGATTTAAAATTTGAAAACCCTGTAAATGCGCTTTAAAGTTGTGTGTCGACGAGTGCAAATATTGAAATTTAAAAAATTTAACAAAGCTCAAACGAATTCAAGAAGAAACGACTCATGCGGTTAAATTTGAAATTTTATATTTAAGATTTCGAAGACTTAACTATTATAAGTGTTTTCAATTTTAAATATTGTAAATACGGAGGTCTAAAACAAGACAAAAAAATAAGAATAAACAAAGAAGTAGAGGCTCGCAAAGGAGAGGTCGTGGTGCACAAAGTGCATGGACCAGATTAAAATGTGGAATGAGAATTTTGCTTCCTGGACACCAAGTATGTTACGTATTGATCGTTCTTTACTTGTTGCGCAGAGCAAACTTCGGCCCAAGCCAGCAGTGTCCTATGCTTGCGCAGGACTCCATTCTCTATGGACAGATGTAATTAATGTCCGAATTCAAACAAGGAAAAAGGAGTTTTCGTACGTACAGAGGGACCGCTGACTATCGAATTCGCGAAAAAAAAAAAAAAACGTAATCCGACAAATTGTTTCCGCTGCGATAAACTGACTTTTTCCAAGACTAAAATGAACCATTTATTGTTCAGAACGTTGGGTTTATTTGAACAAGTGAAAAACTCGAAACACGTTGTGATGTCGTCGGAATTCGTTTTGTTTTACATTTGTTCAAAGTTAATTCTCGCGCTATTAAAACTTCAAATAGGTTATTCATTCTATTCAGTCTGAAAAGAGTCCATTTACACTGAATAAGCAAGAATTATTCAACATTCAGGAGATGGTGGGTGGAAATCGCGGTACTTAAACATTTTCTCGTAAATTAATAAGATAGAATTCAGCCTTTGTAATCCTAGTTATTAGTTTCCGTCAGTTGCATTAATGTATTTGGGGATTTACCAGATTTCCTTCATTTAAATATTTCGACTGTTCTACCAAGCTCAAAGCATAACTTATAAGGGCTTCCATATTTAAAAGTGAGAATTATAATAATGATTATATATTACAAAAATATCTCACCCCAGCTCCTGTTTTAAGAATTTAAAAAAGCTGATCATTTTTCTTGGCTACGCCCACTTTATTTTACCACACGCCCTAACAAACTTTAGGCCACGCCTGCATTTTGACTGCCTACCTCAATCACGCCCCAAGCCATACATGGGGCGTGTCCTTTTTATTTTTATAACATTATATCAAATGTTAATTTTTGTTAAAAGTTATAAAAATGAATAGAATCTCTTGTGCAGGGGATTACTTTATTATGTAGTATACTATACTTCATTATTATTAGTTGCAGATTTTCATTTGATTTTTCCTTGTTTTAGGAATCTGAGGCTCATTCGAGGGTGATAATTTACCCCGAGATGAATTGCATTCACGCCTTTCCATTTCGAATGCTAAAGAGGAAATTCTTGAATGTTATTCAGTGTTATTCACCCCAGGCAACAAAAGGCGACGAAAGAGCTGCATCTAAGAATAGTCGGTCGACGGCTTTTCGAGCCACTAGACTGTGATGGAATCCTTCACTCAATTCTGGTATAAATAAGAAATAAAAGGAAAATGTGGGGTTGTAAAAAATAAATAATTGCAACGTAATAAACTCGAGTTTTCAACAGAATAAGCGAATTTCAAAGGGATTTTGTGAATCTTAGATATAAAGAGAAATTTTTGGTCTTATATCAAATCCATTGATAATTCTAAATCTCAAGTCAAACGTGACTGTCGGTATATTTTAAATTTTTATCTAGCCACCCGATTATGGCCAAAATAAGGAAAAAATGAACCGAAAAAAAGAGAATAATCTCAAAAACAACACCTTACAAAAAATTTGGGAGGAACTTCCACTTTCAAGCCAATTTTTGAAATTTTGGACCGAGTCGAGACTTTAAATCAATAATTCTAAACTTCACTCTAACCACCAGACTGTGATGAAATCCTTCCCTCGACTTGGATAAATGAAAAGAAAAGAAGAGAGCTGTGAAAAATATAATAAAAAGACGATAAGATTCAATTTTTTCTAAAATTTCAATTCTATTTAAATGTATTTTTTTAATGAGTTGAAATTTAAAAATTCTTGAATGATTTTCAATACCTTACAAAATTTAATTGTAAAAATATAAGTAATTGTGTGTAAAAAAGTTTTACAGTACCAAGACCTTTCCACTCATATTAAAATTCTCTGATAATTCCTCTTTTTCCAAATGTGGATACACTTTAAAGATACTTCCTCTCTGAAATGCTACCAACTCAAGCAAAAAATCCTTAAAATCAGAGCCTGAATCGCTAATCTTCAACACCAATTCTTTTCGTTCACCCCTCTCTTCCGTGAAAATATTCCATTCCTTTAAGCACGTGCTTGAAAAAAAGCACAAATGGTTTCACAAGTGATTATTTCTCAAACTCTCCAAATAAGCTAAAGATTACATTTTTCAACAATTTGTCCATAATAATATACAATTATAAAATTCTATAAATTCTAAAAATCCTAAAAATCCCCTCTAAAATTCTATTCAACCCACAAAAAATCAGAACGAAACCCCTAATCTGATCGTCAATTCTCCATCCCTCGTTTCCATGAAAATATTCAGTTCGTCTCGACACTCGTTTTCCCTGAAAGCACGAGGCATACGGAAATAACTGGATCCTTTTACAGAAACGGTATTTTAAATGCACCTCACAAGTATATAGAATTCGCGAGGGTACATCTCTATTCTGAGAGTGAGCTCATAGCTCAGAGGGCGGGTGTACTTGCCGTGGAGAATGGCGACCCTTTACAGCCTTGGTACTTTTTAGAAAAGTTATTTACCATATTCCGCGTAATTCGATATGCTCTCCTTCCCTGAGCATCAGCAACCGTCCCACCGACAACCTCCACCCCCCAAGTTTCTTACCGTAAGGCGGATCGTAAATACAGCACCCTTGTCTGTATAAAAGCAGAGTACATCTATAAAAAGCAAGACGACGAAGACGAGGAAGACGATGACGACGACGACGACGACGACGACTTATACCTGCCCATCCATATTCTTACATCTCTCTTTTGAAACTTCTCCTTCGCAAATCCCCGAAGGGGACTCTCACGGCGGCAGAAAAGGAGGACGTCTGCGGGAAGGAAGCCTTAAGATCGATTACCATCCTCTTGTACCTCTGCCACCCTTATCTGGGGGTGGCTTTCACAGCCGTTATCGCCGACCGGACTCGGGCTATTTCCGCCATTATTGACAGATTGTAAGGGCGTCGTGCCTTGTACAAAAAAAAAAGCAAAAAGTCATTCCCTATTTACCATGGAAATTCCGAGGCCTTCATCTTTTATCGCTTTATGCCCTTTTTGTAGATTTTACGTTGGGGTGTGTTAAATGGATTTAGGTCTTCCGCATAGTCGCGGGTCAACATGATAGAGGCTGTCCCAAAGTGAGGGTTACTTCCAATTTTTGGGCTAATTTAATACTTGGCACCAAATATATTTCAATAAACCAATTTCTTCAGGGTCCAGTTTGAATTCTTAAGAATTTTAAAAGATTCGGTTCCAGAACTTTTTAAGAATTTAAAAACATTCCAATACGGGACGGGCTATCAACAATTTAACAATGTCCCAGTATTTTTTATTTAAATTATTTAAAATGAAGGAGTTCTCTTTTTCGTCATATATGCGCGGAATGTTTTGAATATTATATAATCTACATGTGATTATTACCTGAGCTTTGAACAAAACAGAGTTTCGACCTCATCACTTAGGTAGGTAAGACTGTGTTAAACAGAGATCTATGACTTTGGAATAGGGCCAGGCAAGTTGCCTATAAAGCAATTGAAACTTCGCTACACGAGAAATCTCCCAAAGCTAAACAGTAGACAAATCAAGCCAAGAGAATAACCCTGAGAGGGTCAGATTCACCACACTGTTGCTTCTGATTGTACTGAATAATTGCTCTGAAATTCCAACTCGAGACGTTTATATCTAATTTGATTTCTAGATAAACTTGAATAAAACAGTCCAAATTGGACGTGTGCCCAAAATTAAAGATAAGAATTGATTAAACTTCAAACCAGTACTTTGAAAAGATCTCAAAAATCTGGATTCTTCTAGTCTGGATCTTGAAGATTTAGTTAAAATTATATAATTTTATTTCTTTACTTCAATATATTGATTTTTCAAGAACTTTTGTCTGGAATTTCTCTTAGAGTCTTACAGGCGGTATTGCTCTAGTTGATTGGTTGACCTAGGAATCTCCCAAGTCGTTTGACTCATTCGAAGCAAACTTTTAATTGGCTAGTACGAACCAGGGTCATAGTAATCAGATAAACTTGTTTCTTCACCAAAATTATACTCAACAGGTACAGCTCTGATACGTTTTGCCTCAAATGAGGAAATACACTTCAGTTTACTAAAATTAACCTAAAATGGTTACTCGTTCTCGTATTTTTATTTGAATAGCCTTTTAAGTCTGTATATCTTAAAAAAAAGTTTGACCCTTCAGATCAGATGATTCTGAAAATAATAGGTTTACATCGACGTCTACTTCAAGGCCCTTTGCCGAAGCGAACCAGTAGAAGATTAAGGATGAGTTGCGTTCAAAGACTGACGATTTCGTGGGATTACAAGGTCTGTGCAGTGAAACAGGAAAGTTGGATACGCTCGTACTAAATCGAGCCTCTTGTCTGGTCCGGTCTTGAGGAGGAAAAGGGGTAAGATAGCATCCGGAAGCTGTATTTCAATACAGGGTTCCAAGTGGTTTAAACTACTCCCTTCAAGAGGAAGATGACAAGATACCTTTCTCTCCCATACAATTCGCTTAATTCACTGGTGCAACAGATTTTGGTGAAAAGCAGTTGTGGGTATTGTCTACTTATTTTCTCCGGTTTACACAACATTTTGTATGAAAGCTATCTCAGAAGGGAATTTGCTTATTATATGTGTTCTGAAAACTGGAAAGTTGTATTCAGACTGTTCTCCAGGTGGAAAAGAGGTTTATATAATAATCTGCTATGTACAATTTAATATTGTTTAGTTTCATATACTTTTATATTTATTATAATTTAATTTAAAAATCCCATGATTTTTCCAGATTTTCTAGGTTTTGTAGGAATCCGGTTTTCTGATTCAAATTAAGAGAACAGATTCCAGAAAATTGCCTGTAGTAATTTTGCAAATAATCCAAACACTACGTTTCCTGCTGAAGTGAAGGTTTTAGGCACATTCATTTTTCAGTAAAGGATTTTCCTTTCCGAGCTTCTGTAAACTACGTAACTGGTCGTAATCAATGTTGTATCCGGGCATGGCGCTGGGAGACTCTTAAATTATCCAGAGATGGGCACCGTTGGTAGCTACGCAAGTCTGGTATTATATAATATATATATATATA
>JAUEJJ010000017.1:5351873-5398971 GCA_032164275.1 Synergus coniferae | reverse complement strand
TGAAGATTTTTATTGAGTTATTCAAGTGAGATTCGAGGAAAAATTGAGAAGCTGCATTAAACAGATTTCGGCTAAGTTTTATTTAAATAAATCGGATTGTAGAATAAAAATTTGTAAGTTTCCACATAGTAATCAAATACAGCCAAGTATTATGACTCTAACTTAATTGTGCTAAGTACTTTTCGATCTTTTTTATAGCCGTTAGGTTCGGATATTAAATTTCTCAAACTTGATTTATACGGAATAAGGAGTAGAGGAACTCATGATTCGCCGTTGACGGTGAGATCTGCTAAGTGCTGCAGCAGCCGCAGTTTTTTTCTCCCTTTTTCTAGGAAAGAGAGGGAAACCCGACCCGAATCGAATAGCAATGTGCCGAATCAAATAACGATTTGTGAGTATAAGCAGATCCGAATGGGTAAAATCGCCCTTTAATTACGAAACCCCATAAATTTGTCAATCCTGTTTTTTGTAGTGTTATTTTTGTATCTGAAACTAAAAGCTAATTTCTCAGATAGAATAAAAATGATAGAAAAGAGACGGAAATGGAAATGGTATTATATCTTCTGAGTTAAATTCTTTAACAAGTCTCTGAGATTTTCTGTAAATCATATTTACAGAGAAGAAGCTCCTTTTGATGAGTTAATATTTAAGAGACAAATTGTAATTAAATTTATGATTTACATTAAATCTATTTTCTTCCGAGTTTTTCTCTCAGTTTTAACTCTAAGAACTGGATTTTATAATTTGAAAATTGCTCTGGAAAGGATAAATTTGTTCTTCTTCAAGATTTTAATTGGTGTTTCCTTACTTTAGAAAACTCAGTTTAAACGCGTTTTTCTCAAAACTACGTTTTTTCGGTCTGCCCGCAAGATTAAAAATATTCTATCGAACCGATCAGGTTGAAATTTCAACACGTTGTTCTACACATCAGTGGGTATGGCAGGAACTGGGATATTTTTTTCAGTTCATTATTTTCTAATTTATAGCCCGATTTCGGAGAAAAAAAAAGTGTGATTTTTTTAAGCCCGCCATATTGTTATTTTTCACTCAAAATGAAAAATTCTAGTTCCTGCCAAAATGACAAGCTCACAGAACAATAATCAATTTGAGTTTTTTTTCATATCTCCTGAAGTGCCACAATCCTGTGAGCAAGCCAAAAAAAAATGTTTTTGTACACTTTAAGATGTAAACAATAACATAAAAAATTTGAAATGATTGCATTTTTTTTCTTATTAAAAAAAAATCCCGAAGACAGCCTAAAAAAGAGTGTCAGTTACCAGACTACCCCCCCTTAGTATATAGAACGTTTTTCTATTAAATTGATACATATAAAATTTCTTCAATTGCACCCAGGATCGAGTTTATGTTCATAATTAATAAAAACAAAAGAGAGCTTTTAAGGCAATTTCAATGGAAAATATACGTTTCTTTTTGCGCGAATATATATATTTGAGAATGTGTGAATTTCAAAGTGAAGCCATTGTATAAAACACTAGAGGCTTTGTAAAAGAACTGTTTTATCCCTTCGAAAATATGTTCATTCCCATTAGATTTCGATTACTGTTCAAAAGTTTTTTGTAAAATGTCATTAGTGTTTTTCTGTGAAGCTTTAGAGAAAGGAAGGAGACAAATTCAACGTGAGGAAGTAATTTAAGCCAGAATGAATCATCTGTGTCTGTATTTTTGTCAACATGAGGAATTGAAGTTTGAATTTTTGAAAATATCTACTCATCGATTTAAAAACTTGGAGGAAAAATTGTCTCTAATTGACTTCCCAAAAAGCAATTTGAAAGACATGATAGAATTCTGAATAGTATTTAGTTTCAACTTTTAAGTTCCAATAACTGTATGCCTGTATGGAAATTTGGCTCATAACCTCAGGATATTTGCGAAAATTCCATATATTACGCACCAATACGAATCCTGCAGGTCTGCCACTGTTATTCGGTTGGTGACATGGAACCACTCATACATGGTCAAATGGTCATTCATAGACATGGAGTTCCACTATTCGGTTTCTGTGCCAAAATTCCAATATGGTTAAACCATTCTCTATAGAGTTTCTCTGTGTACTTAGTTATTTTACATACATAGAAACTTGCAGGAATTCGTTCTAAAGTGAGTACACGAATTATGGACGTCATTTTGCAATTTCCTATTAAAGAGCTCGAAACTGATTTGCTCTTCATATGTCGCTGTAAGTGGCATCTAAATGACATTCAGAACGAGTACATTTTCATATATAAACTGCAATATGTAATACAAATATCAAACGAATCATTTTTCACTGAAAATTGGAAATAATATATTATATATTTGGATATTGTAAACGAAGGAATTGATCAATTATACTAAAGATCTACATTTTTTTTTATTTTTATCAATAATTAGGACAGGCTGCATAATGAATCTGACTTAATATAGTTATTATGTAAATTAGGTAATACGAATAAAGGGGTTCGAGTTTCTTATTAAGAATTCTCAATTCGGAAAGGCGTGCTACTATAGCAACTGATTAATAAATTTGCATGAGTTATATTGACCATCTGTGGCCGCCCCTAGAGGTCCAGAAAGTTTATTAATAATTCAGTTTGGATAATTCCCAAGTGTATCAAAATACTCGAAGAAAAGGCAAATAAGAATATTATTTTATTAATTTGGTAAGTTAAATTCTAGTATTTTCAAATCAACAGGTAATTTCGACTACATTTTGATTATATTTAATGTAATCGCTTTGTGAAAAATGTAAAACACGGCATATAACGTTCATAATTAGCTTTTTGAAGCTGTCTTTTAATAATAAACATTTTAAGTTAGAAAAGAAAATTCTTGCATTTTTTTAAAAATTATGTTATACATTAAAAATTCTCACTTTTCTTTATATAATAATTAATTTTTATAATTATATTCCGCCTACACGTTTTGCATGATGTTTATTAATAGTCATCCTCACCCGATATCGCAAATGGGAACAATAACTACGAGAACAAAACAGCCATTCCCCAGAGCACCCCCTCTCTCATGTAAATTTATGCAAAAATGTAACCGATATTGTCCGATTAATATTCATCGCGTATCCCGTTTTTGCCAGGGAGAATGGAACAGAAATAGAAAGCGAGAAAGAGAAAACCCGAAACGGGACGAGAAAGAGAAAGAGGGTTGAAGTGGACTTTCATCCCTAAGCTTTGTTTTGTAGGAAATTGATTTCTGTTATAATTTCTCTTCCACCGCCCACTTTGTTTGGTCGTTTGCCTATGGCGATTTTGCTGATTTCAATTCGCACTCGAGGGGAGCAAAACAAATTTTAAAAAAGGAAGAAAGAGCAGTTATTTTTTAAGGAAAATATTTTCTGCCATCATAAAGAAATTATTTCAAATTGTTTTAAAAGCCTGCAAAACAATTGCGTTTTATTCTTAATAGAAACATTTAATTAGTGAATTTCCGCAGCCTAATAATTTCTGTGTTACTCTTATCGAGCTGTTTTCCGGGTAAAAAGTCTGGATGGAGAAAAATTGAATGCAATGCAGTATCAATATTTGAAGTATGAATTATTTTGAATGAAACTTCATTAAATATAACAGCAGATAACAGATGGAATAGGGAAATTATAGTCGTGTGCGCATAATGGTTGGTCTTGATTGCGCAGTGGAGTAACGCGGTGCGAGTCAGCCAATTTTTGGTGTGTATGAATGCCCTCAGTAGAGGAGAATGTGTACGGTCAGACGTCATGACTCTACCCCTAAAAGTACACAGGGGCATATTGTTATTATTGCGCCCCGACGACCAAACGAAATTCTAAAGCTTCGTTATTCCATTTACCCTGTGCACACAACGCTTGTTCGTTTATGCAAAGTAATGGTTTCAACACAGAATGTGCCGTATATCAAGCGTAACACAACTGCTTCGAGAAGGAAATTAGACCTTTGACGACGTGACCAGAAAATAGACTTTATGGCAATTGTACATTTCATCAGATGCAACAAAAGCAGAAAATTAATCTTGAAAATACTTATTATGATTTATGCATCATTTTAATTTAAGTTCGTAATTTTGCAATTATGTTACAAGTATAGAGTGTTACTTACAATCTAATTACAATTCGTTATTCTACTTATAAGTAGAATAACGAATAATAAATAATATTTCGAGAAAAATTGATTAATTATGAGAGTGTCTATTCTGTTCTATCCATTTTGAGGAAAAATTTTCGGAATAGGTAGTGCGGACAGTTATTGATGGGTATCAACGCTAGAAGAGTTAATTCTTTTTTCGAGGGGACGTAACGCATCGAAGTGCAAGTGAGATATCGAATTAGTGATCCAGTTACGCTTGCTGATCCCATTCCCAAAAATTCGTCAATGTAATGTCCAACGGCAGCTCGTAAATAAAACCTGGACCGAATTAACGCACTGCGAGTACCGATACGTCGGGCATATTAATTACCGCCAGCTAATGATGGCCTCGCCATTACTGAATTTGATGTACGCGCCAAAATTATTTATCCACTCAACTCGACTTTCCTTCCTGATCGAGAAAATGAATCCGTCCAATAGGCTCTATTTTGTTTTCATATTGGACAGGTATGTATTTTGCTTCGTCGCGTCGACGCTTTTTCGTTCACGAGAGAAATTAAAAACAACAAATGTTTTAACCAGAGTTTACACAGCGGCTCTTAATTAATTAAGTTGCGGGGGATACGCCCCATGGCTTTTTTCATTTACATCTAACTCACGTTCCTGTGACGTACGAGAAAAAATCCAACAATTTTATGAGAAATGTGCGACAAAAAAAAGGGAATAAAATAAACTTGGAAGGAGTTTTGATTAATTGACTTGCGGTAAAAATATAAACCAATCAGATATTGTGCTTCATATTTTCTTAAAAAGAAACGGAAATAAAGTCTGAAATCGCTTCCGGAATCAGGATTATACCCTGGAGTTTCGTCTTGGTGGTGTAAAAAAGTTTCGACATGGCAAGCGATATTGTTCTGACATTAATCTTAACTTATAATGCAGAGATTAATTGCTAAAGTTTACTATAATAAGAGTAAAGGACACGCTTTGGAAATAACTGTCAGTGACGTATAACAGCAATTTTGTTTAAAATAGTTTGTTGGATTATACTTTTGTTGTCTCTTGATTCAGGATTTTAAATTGTTCAGCTCTCAAGCTGTTAATTTTCAAATTGGTCAAGGTACTATAAAATAGAAAGCGCGTTTATATATCTGCTCAATGTTATAGATTCAAGACTTTCACAGAGCGATGTTTTGTAGTGAAAGTTTTCATTCAGAGTTTCAAATTTGGTTTACGAATAAAACTTTTTGAGAGATGTTTTCCTGCTAGTCCTGGTTTAACGACATCGCTTTTCCATTTCCATTACGAGGATTTTAATTATAAAGCTTTTACTGTTTCGTAGTTTCGAAATAAAAAAATTTTTTAATTTAGTGAGTATTATAGTTTCTCTATATAAACTAGAATTGTATTTCAATTATTAATTAATTTAAATATTAATTCCAGTCGATAAAGAGAAAATTTTTGCTTTCAAACAATTCCTGCGAAATACTTTTTTAAATATTCATATATTTTTAGACAACCCTCTCATCAACTTAAGTTTTGAATTTGATAATAAAATAATATTTTGATGTTTCACTATAAAGTGAGTTCGTCCTTTGATCGTTTCACTGCTGAGAAGTGCATATTTCATGCATTTTACGTTCTAAAAGTTTTGATTTGCGAAAGCAGAGTCTCTGCATATCACTTTTGTAGAACTCAGTTGGTTGAGGCATGTTAGTTTATTACTACTGTCGCGTTTAGATACACAGTTTGGACCTCGAAAGAGAAACGGTAGATGAAATTGGAACCAGTTCATCAAGAGACGTTATTAATGCAAGTTAATTAAAGCTTACCTTAAGGGCAACAAGAAATACTCGGCAGACTGGCAATACAAGAAAGGAAATGGTCGAACTTTTGAGAAAACAAGACAAAGCTTTAAAGAAAAACTTCCTCGTGTGAAATAAAAGTATTACTCCCGACTCTACCAGATTTAAAAAGTCTAGGTACGCTCTTCAATCAAAAGAGCAGAACTATACCAAGGGTTGAAGAAACTTTTTTATATCCCACGGCTTATTTTAAGTGGTAATTGTACCCGAAAAGTACAGTTTTAAATTAAATTTTTCCGAACCATCATTTTCCGGCCCCTATGAAATCCTTTTTCCACTAACATTTCAGTTAAATATTAATAATAATAATAACTGTTAAAACGTTATACATTTAATATCATAATGTAGTATATAACTCGATCGTATTAATGAATTTCCTATATATCAACTTTATCCTATAAATAAAAACGCTCGATAAAATCTGTTTTCATATCTTGATCAATATACTCAACAATAAATTAACAGTTTTTTTTTACCAATTGGGTTCATTTGATGTCAGTTAATAAAAACTGTAAATATTTAATGTAGGAATAAGAGTGGCCAGTGAATTCATTTCAGTGGTCTGAAATTATGCACAGTTCGTTGCACAATGTGCAATCTACATTACAGAGGGTTCAACCGAGTAGAAAAGTTGGCGAGCTTCATATGAACGAAATTTAGCCAATACCACATTAGAGTCGATATTAACTTTATACCGAAGTAAAAACCACTGAAATGTTACTATACTAAAACATTGAATAGCCCTGTAATGATAAATTTAATTACCTTGATGAATACATTTGTAAATACATTATTTTGTATAATATTATATAATTTTTCATATTAAAATAACGCATTTTATTATCTTTATATTTTCACTGATATTTCGTTACTTATGACTTTCAATTGCAGTCTATATAACTGTTATTTACTCCCGGGAAATTTTCGAGAGGACTGTGACTCATGGAGCGAAAAACCAAGCAAAAGAATTGATTGTTCTTTTTTTTTGCACACGAGAAAGTGAAATAGAGTAATCCTCTTTCCGTACTAGAATTCTGTTTCAATCAACAGCTATTGGTAGACTGTAAAGTGGATTCAGATTGATCTTACACAGTACTAATTGAAGTTTTTTAATTCAAAGATTTTAACTCTTAAATTGGCTGTGGGTTTAAAAAATCCGAATTATATGGAAAAGTTTTTAAGTATTTATAATAAATTTCAGTTTTAAGGTCCGTGAAATATAAAACGAATAGAATTTTATCCAACATTTTCAATTTCTTCTTGTAATTTATATTTCAAGACTTTTAAATTAAAATCACTCAACAGTAACACGAACTTTTATACTGGAATTTTTATTTAAATAATTTTTCAATATGCATCGTTTTATAAAATAACTCAATTTAAAAAGCAGGTTTCTCCAACTCGGAAATTTTACATTTGAATCTCCAGCACTATAAAATATAGAGAGACAAAGGATTCATTCTGAGGGCTCATATAAACAGGAATATATAAGCTTCCACCATGATTAAGAGGATTAAGCCTCATTTGCTCGGAGCAAGGACAAAACCCAGATCCCACGTTAAATGCAGAATACGAAATATTCTAACAATTTTAATTTTCAAGTGAAATAAAATGTTCCGTCAGTTTTAAAACTGACGCATTGAAAATTACAATTTTTAATGTTTTTCAAATTATCAGTCTATATAAAATAACTAAAAAATTAGATTTCAAGCCCAACTAAAATTCTCTGCACTATGTTCATCCTCCTAAAACATTTCGAATCCCCGTCATACCAAATTCAAGTGAATTAAATTGAATGTCAGCCCTTATTACGCTTCACATCTTCGAGAATAACCCCTTTTTTCTTAATCTTATTCAAAAGACTCTTCGCGAGGAATTAGACCCTAATCGAATAATTGACTCGCAAAGTGTATAGCGATCCGCCCACCAGGGTCGGGGTAAGTGATTGTAAGGGTGGTGAAATGTCGTGTATAACGTATGTCTCGTGGGGGTCGATGTTGGGTCGTGCGTGAACCATCAATTCCAGAATTCTCGTTCTTAAGAATCTCCCTCGTGTTCTTTGGGAATGTAGCTCATTTATTTTTTTCCCTCACCCCTTTTTCTCACGCTTTCCTTTTCTCATAAGGAGGAAGTCGATCTGTCGCGAAAACGCGAGACCTTTGCCTCCAGGCGATGGTTTTACAGAGAGAGGGGGGGGGGCGAGGGTGAGGGTGAGCAACTGAGCATTTTCAAGAGAAGAATTTTAATGCGTACTTTCCTAGATTTACGACGTCACCGCTCTTCGGAACCTACATTTACTTAACAGCCCTCGTGGAAGGAAAAGCGGCGGGCCGGTTGTGCCGCATTGCGATATCATAAAAAACTGCAATAATGATTCTCGAGAAGAGGGACTGTCGAAGGTGGGGAATTCACTTCTATTAGTCGATTCTTCGATCTAAAACACGCTTGTCGACGTGGATCTCCAAATCCATCGGGAATTTTTCTTTCTTTCCATTTCATTTGTCACTTCCCGTCGAAGAAAGTACAACCACCCCCGCAAGTTGATCACGCTTCGAGGTGAGAAACGCTCGGCGAAATTTTCCCGGACCACCCACTGGGTACCTCGAAACACGATTATTTACACAGCATCGAATCGGCCGGGGTTCTGATTATTATTTCCTTTTCTCATATTATTTATGAAGGATGCCTATAAAGAGATTGCTTTTTGAAAAAAATGGTGCGGCCTAGGGTCATTATATGTGATGCGAGGGAATTTACATTCTTATAATGCGCCTTCCCGGCTTGCAAGAGAAGCTATAGCTTATACGCTAGATGGCTATAATAGAGGAAATGCTTTTCCCCCGAGAAAAAAGGTTAACATTCCTTTTAAAATTTCGGCACGCTCGCTCGCTACATTTTTATTTCTGGATTTTCATGAGAAAGTGCAGCTGAGATTTTAGTTCTGACTTTATATATTTTACTTATTCTGGATTTAATTTCAGAGTTTTCTTAAATTTAGTAGGAATTAAAAACATTTGAAAGAATAGAAGAAGCTACTACAGAATTGCAGTGAATTTTTCATCAATTTGAGTTGAGTAAATTTTTGTAGTTTCTAACTTCCAGTTCCCACTTCTTTGAGTGAAAGGATTTCTAACTTTTTAATGGGCACCTACAAGATAAATAATTCGAAGCTACCTTTTCTTTCTACACAGAGAAATCTAATATATCAATTTTCCGTAAAATGCGTTGTAATTCTAAGTGGAATATGTGAATGTAGTTATAATTTTGCAATTGCTTTTCCATATTGTGCAACGGTTTGAATGATTTTTGAATCAAAATTTGACACCTTGCAATTTAGTGTGGGACAGACGTGTAACACTGGGAATTTTTACTAGTAAAAATACTAAATTTCACCAGAAAATATAATACAATTTATCTTTATTTAATATATTATTTTATAAAATTTATTATTTTAAACAGTAAAAATCCTCAATATGACACGTTTTTCCCTAAACTGCAACGCAGTTGATCGTTTTAGATAACCATTTAACAATTTTTAATTAGAAATCACTAAAGAAGACTGGAAATAAGATAACAACTCAACACTGGATTCTACACAAAGCAAGTATCTCATGTTCAAAATAGAAATTGATTGCACGACAACGTTTTCTAATCATAAACGCGAAAGCAACATTGAAATAAAGTTTATTTAAACGACCGCACTACCTTAAAACAGAGATTTCTCAAGAAAAACAAAAATTACAAAGATATGTCGAATACCTTCCAGTATTAGATGAAAATCTACCTGTAAAATAGGAAGAGAACTCGAAAGCCAAACACATCCCGACAAGTTGTGATTCAAGGACACATTCAGATTCCACTTTTGCCCATGCTACACAAACCTGTTTTTCCAAAACATATTGGTTCCCTGACCACAATTACTAATCATCAGCATCGCATCCAAATAAACAAGTACACTATCACTTGTATAATAAATCTCGACGATCAACTTGACCCGAAAAAGTTCATCCTAACGCAGAATTTGAATGAAAACTAGAAATCTTGCCTGATGATCGACTCACCGTTCAAGTGTGATTCGAATCGGTCCCTGGATGATCCAGTCGCGAGGAACGTGTAGGATCGCGAGGCAGTCGTCATGGCGAAGCAGGATGAGTACCTATAGTAGCTGAACACCAGAATGAAAATCAGGCCTCCGGACAAGTATTTGAATCAAGAACTTGGTGCCGACTTCTCCAGTCTAATTCCTGAGAACGGAAGGCCTTCCCGTGGGTGAATTATCCCGAGGACTTTACTGTAGTTGCGTTAAGGTCGTATCGCACGGGATATGTTATTTAGAGGGGTTGTTTCCGATGCACACTGATACCAGGAGATTCGTGTATCCGTACACCCAGCATCCAGGTTCCCCCACTCTGGCTGGGTGAAGCGTCTCGTCTCTCGTTTCCACGGGGGTGGTTCTCTGTTGCTTCCATTCTCTGGTGTTGGAAGGCACTTCGGGGGTGGTGGATCCGACCCAGTGCGCAAAATCAAAAGCTGCCCCTACCAAGATCCACGAGCCGTGGCAGAAGGGCTCATTCACACAAATGGAGAGTGGAGTGTGCGAGGCACGTCCATGCAGTCATAGTCATGGTCGTAGCAACCATGGACCGCGTAGTCATATTATTCCGGTGCTTCGGCTCAGGTTAGGTGCAGGGTATCCTTGTTTTATGCGCTCCGCGGGCCTCACACCCGTTTATCAATAACTAGAGAGAACGTTACGAGTATAGCATAGGGATTTGGCAGGCTGGTCCTCATACCAAAGTGGATATGTCCACCTCCAATGCTCTCTCCTGGCAGTGCTCAATACTCAGTACTGCTGTCCTCGTACTGGTCCATATATCATCTACCTATACACATCCGTACTAACGAGAATGCGTATTGCTGCTGAAAGTCCTGTCGCATTTATGGTTGCTCGGTCATTGATGCTCAAACCGCGAATCCGCGAATTTTAATCCGTTACACCAAGCACGAGCTGTGTGTGGATTATTGTAGCAGAGATAAGGTCTGCTGGAGCGTTTTAGAAAAATGATCGTTCGCGGGAGAAATAATTCTGAAGATGGGAATTTTTTCTTGTATTGAGAGATTAGTTTAATTGAGATTAGATCCTTTACGATAAACTTTATTACATTAAGAAACATGAGTGGGAGATTCATATTTTAAAATGACAATCTTCTTGAAAGAACGATTGGTATACTATATATTTCGAATTGTAAGATTCAAGAATCTGAATTCTCAAAATCTGAATTTCTCAAATACGTAACATTTTCTTGTTTGGATTTTACAAATGCAATGCGGAATACTTTTGTCCGAATTTTTAATTAATAGATGTTGTTAATTTGAAAGCTTTTCCACTACGATTCCTTGCTTCATGAATTTCCTAAATTTGAATACTAAACTCCAAAACATGTTCTTGTCCTAAGCCCTTTTAGGTAATCCTTTAGAAGCTGAAGTCCAGCAAAACCTCATTCTGCTTGAATTGGTGGGTATAATGAAATCAGATAATTGTATATCGGATGTTTGAGATTATCTCAAATATGTTTCTGGGCTCAACCCTTATAAAGTATCTCAATAAAAAGCGTAATAATATCTACTCTCCGCATACCAAGTTGCTAATTATTGGAACCATTCTGGAATAACTTTTTGACAAAAACCGTTCAGGTCAAGCGAAACAGCAAGAAACAGAAACCCCGGAGCAAAAAGTATTCGCGCGCCATTAGCAGTCTACTTCAAATCAAAAGATAATTTGCAACATCGGTTGGTATGCCGTTCTATTTTTCTCTCCCAACGATCGCTACATAACCAGGAATTGCTGGTACCGTAAAAATAAAACATTCAATCTACGTTCCCAGATTCGACTTTTTTAAGTTTCAAGCGAGGGTCGTGGATTCAATTTAACTTCTAGACAATAAAATATTAACGGTTTGGACTTTGAATTATTTACCGAGGAAAATCAATCGCTTCCAGGAGGAATTTTTTAGCTGGAACAATATCGCCAACGTTACAATATTTTCTTTATTATGCTAAGAGTACATTCAGTCTTTCATTTTACTATCAAATACGATTACAAAAATTCCATTGTCTCGGATTTTTATTGTTGCTTTATTATTTGACTTTAGAGAAAGTAGCTTTATTATCTATACCTCGAAATCATATTTGCTCTTTTTAAATATTAGTTATTGCTCTCAAAAAAGCTTTATTAGTCAGTTTAAATGAAAAAAGTCCAAGTGGAATATTGATTTGAAAAGTTTACAAATTAAAACTACAAGACAAAAAACAAATCATCAATCTAACAATAATATCTCGATAATTTTTCGTTTAAAATTGTAAACGATCAAATTTCTATTGTATTTTTCTATACTTGAATTTAGTCAAGTGTCATTAAATTTCTCCAACTCTCGAAATTTCAAAAGTAAAATTTGAAATTTTATATTAAGTTTTACTCATATTTTGATAGATATATTCGTTTCTTCTGTGAGAGTGGAGGCAACGTAGTGGAAAAAGTAGTGCGACGGTGTGCAATGCTGACTCTCTCCATTTTTGCCGCTTCGTTACTGCTTATTTCTGCTTGTGAGGCTTGGAGAGCAAAAGTGATATAAGTTCCTTTTAAGTCAAATCAGAGACGTAAAATTTCAAGCAAGAAAGTCACATTTTCACGCATTTGGGAGAGAATATATTAAGTTCGTCTCGTAGAATTAAGTTTACCTTTTCCAAACTTAATTCCTGCATGCATATATTATTCTTTTACAAGCGGATGGCAAATTATAAAGAATAAAAGGAATAGATTATTTACTCCCCAAGAGCGTTGCAAATATTTTAATTTTGAGTTCCTATTTCTTCACAGAATTTTTCATTGAAGAAGAATTGAAAAGACGAGCGAGCTTTCGGAAAATGATTCATATCCTTGCTAGCCTACCCCTATACCTATCAAAGATCAATCCTCGACAATAGAAAGAGCTGCTACTCAAGTTTCTATTATTGCATACAACTATCCATCAAAAGAACAAAGTTAATAGATTATAATTAATGGTTATAACTTTAGGTAATAAGAAAAATATTAAGAATAAGAAAATAAGAAAAATCTTATAAATAAATATCATAAAATGTAAACTTCCCATTTTTATAGAGTTTTTAGCAACGTCGATAAAACGTTATCACTGCCTCCAGAACCGTATTTGTTCAGTAATTATTTAATCCTCGGTAATATAATGAACAGAAATTCCCTTTTTGTATTCAAGAAAGCTATCCTAACCGATATAATAAATTAGGAAACCTGTCTTAATGACGCTTCATTATTTTGTAGGAATTCTGGAGATCTGGAGGCAAACATAATAACGCTAACAGAGCGTCAAGGAGCAAGTCCATTATTAGTGAAGCATTATAAGTACATAGTAGGTCTGGTTCTTACACAGCACAAGAGTAGAGTAAACTGACTGGTACGTAATAGCATTCTATGTAATTTTGCCTACCTAGCGTTCCAGTATGTGCTCTGAGAGTATCGTAATTCAATTATGTACATTCAAGTAAAATTCTATGTTTTTTATATCAACTCCACTTTCTTCTTCACGAAACATATTATACGTGCTAGTTATAATTAATTAATTTTTTTTTCACGATTGTTGATATCATGTTTATTCAATACCGTCATCGATGGTAGACTAATTTAATAAATTGTTTAGTTCTGTTCGACAACTGAGGCGGTAATTCGACTTAATTTTGTAAATTGAATTTGGCCAAGAAGACCTGATTAAATATAGACATAGTGCAGTATAATTAAGTAGTGTTTGCATTACGCGAGGGCTGCAGATGGTTTTGGCCAGACAATCAATTAAAAGCCTTGCTTTCAATAGGCAGAGGGATATAAAACCGTTGGGACTTCCAAAGTAGAAGTAGCCACTTGCCGAAAGAAAACATTAGGGAATTTAAAGTATGAATATTGATTGTTGAAGTTGTTGATTGCAGAGTGAAGAACCACTTTAATCAATTTTTACACCATAAATAAATGTACGAGTATAAGAGCTTTAGGAAAATTATTGTCGAGAGAACCAGTATTTTGTAAAATATTCAAGTTGTTAAATATGGAACAATATTATAGAAGCTAAAGTTATTCCCTATAAAATCCAGAAATCATAATGTCTATAAATCCCTCAATAAATTTTCATGACATTAGCGATAGCTGATTAAATCATGGGATCTATTATATTAATAAAACTCAATACGACACTTGCATCAAGTTTAGCAATATTACGAAATGGAACTATTAACGTTTTAATACGAGGATTGAGATTGAATTTTGAAAATCAGATTATGAGATCAAATCTATTGTTTATTTACTTTTGAGTATTAATTTCGAGAGATTGCTATTGGATATTCGCTGTGCAGAGTGTATTGCATATCAAATATGAATAGATTATTCAATCAATGATTTGATGTTTTTTTACGCGGTAAAAATTATTATTTCGAATTTGAGCTGTAGGGATAAATTTATCATTGGTATAACTTGGTATTCCTTACGGCTGACTAATGATTTACACTACTTGCCACTAAACTTATGGCTGACTTAAGAGAGACTATACTACTTGATGTCTGTAAGGCGAATCAGACAAGGAATATGAAACGTTACAAAAGCTGAATGAAAACTTAAAAATAAAGTCAGCATCTATTGGCAACTTTTTAACTTCTAATTTTTTTATTTTTAGATTCTCCTATTTTCTAATTCAAATCATAACAAATCATAAAGCTCAGAACCCTGAAAAATAGAGAGCAGTAATCGACATTCTAAAAATCAAATGCAGTACTTTATTCTAATAGAGACATTCAAGTATCCCCTTTGAAAGGAAGTTTGCGAACAAAGCCGCAAATGCGAATTGGGAACAGCAAGAAGGACAGCAGGAAAGGCAAGCTCAAGATCAAACGAACCTTTCCTAAGATATCGATTCGATAAGTTGGGTCTTGGTCGAAGACCCAACCAAGCGAGGGATCTCGTCTCAGACTCAAGAGGATACACAAGCTTTACTTTTATACGAAGCATGAAGCAAAAGGTCCTATGCCCGGCAAGACATCATTCAACTCAAGGCAGGCCAAGCTGCAAAATCTTCGAGATGCTCGAAAAGTTCTTTGCTGGAGTTACAGCAACTGCCTTCTTTGCCCGAGGCTTGGAAATGGATTTTCCAAGAGGCGAGGAAAAGTTACTGCACGGTCGTAGTTAGCTTGGTGTACAGGCTTTTTCAAAAGCGGACACCTGTCAGAGCTGCCGGATTAGGGACGATGAGGAAACGAAATGGGAGAAACGCGTAAAGGAATCCTTAACTTGAAATTTTTCTCCCGTCGAGAATAAAGGCGTACACTTGACAACCCTCGTGTCACATAATGTCTTGTGAAAATTTCACCTGCAACAGGACACGACGTCCTTTAGAGTTTCAGACGTTTACTTCACATTTCTGCACTATGATTTACGGTCACAAAAAAAAAAATTAAAAATCCATTAGAGTATATGGTTCTAACTCTTTTCCCGAGGGAATTTAATCTCCCTGAAAAATTGAATCAGACAAATTATTTGATGGCTTTTCTCGTTCTGGAAATCAATAAAAATTGCAGGGGTGGTCTAAAAACAATTGTTCTGTGAGTTGTTGTTGTTGTTTGAGGTGTTCTTTTTAATTAACGTTTATTGAAATTTTAGGCATTTTAAGCTAAAAGCTTTCAATTTATAATTTCAGTTCTATTTTAGAATATAGACATTTTTGCCTTTCAAATTGAATAATTTTGAATATAGAAAAAGTGAAGAAAAATGGTATTCTAGACAAACCAAAAATAATTATAAAACAATTTAGATATACCGATATGGTACTTTTATGTTCATGCTATCTCCAATAGTCAATGAACCGAAACTAATCGTGTACTCCATTAATCGACTGACCGACTTTTTCGTTTAACCAAAAATGGGTCGCTAACCGCAGATAAATTTTAGCTCACTAGATGCAAGCTATAATATATATCTGATGAAATGTGAGCGAATCATATTAAAATCGATATTAATATCGAATTCATATTTTGATATTTCGTTCAGACATTTCTGGATTTACATTCATGAAACATATTATCATAGAAATATATCTCAGATCAAATACTGTTCTTGAAATAGCTGCTGTACTATTATTGAGATAAAACCACTTCACATACGAAAGAAAAAGATTTTTTTTATATCTGTTTTTTCTTTAAATAAAATACCAGTGATGTTAGACATTAGTAATTTGAAAATTCATTAGTTTTCACATTTTTTTATCCCACTTATTTACCCAAAAAAATGCAAGCAAACAAGATAGGAGATAGTAATAATGTCGAAAATTGCATGTTTCTGAATTTGTAGACTTTGAATCCAGGGCTGACTGCATGAATGAGATGGGGCTCAATTTGTTGAGTTTAGCATAAACTGTATCCAAAACTGTGAAATTACATTGTACCACTCTTGAGAGTAAATTGGGATACATTTTATGCTAAACTGCTCAGCATTTTAAGTCTTGTGTAGCTCTGCTAGGAAAACATTCTGCATACAGAGAGTATTTCGTAACAGTCTAAGAACCACTACCTTTTTGTTCCCAGGATTTAACTGAGTCACGTAAATTAAAGAGAAAGTCCCAACGACACAAGTAGAGTCAGAAGAGTCACTTTTGAAAATCTTTTGAACCCGAAAACGTTCCAATTCTTAGACAGAAAAAGTCATAAAGTTTCTAAATACACATTTATTTCTCCTTGGGAATTCAGAGAGAAATTCGAATAATAAAAATTAGAAAGAACAATAAATTGTTCTTAATAATAATAATTGTTGTTAAAATTCTCAGACTGAACATCACTAGTATATTGAATTCGATAATTCCAATCGCCTCGTAATTCATCAATAGGCGAAGAGAGCTTTGAATCCGAATTCAAAGCCATTTATCTATAGTAGTTAGCTATTCCTGATCAGCAGTAGTTGCGACTGTAATCAGTTAACAACTTGTATTGTTAGATCGCGAATCACTAGATAGGAGTATTTGAAATTACTAATCTGTAGTTGTGATGTACGTTTCCATTTCTAACTTGAAACTTTAAATATTTCCAATTACATTCCTCTAAATTTAAAATCGACAATTTTCAGGAATCCAATTTTTTAATAAAAAAATAAAACAATTGGTTTTTAACAAGATTTAATGCTTTAAAATGAAATCAAACAATTTGATCGTTTTTAAATTAAAAAGTAAGACCTTACTCCTTATCTTTCATATGGAAAAATTTTAAAAATATAATAAAAAAAAATTTTTAATTAAAATTTAAATAAAAAAAAAAAAAAAAAAAAAAACATAAGACTCAAATATTCTCTTCGACTCTCCTGAACTCTCCCCTTGAAACTCTCATTGTGAGATTGATATTCCTAACATTGAATTCGATAATCCAAATCGCTTCGTATTGCACGAATCCCGAAACAGAATCGACAAAGCCCTTTATCTAAATATAGCCACCCCTGATTCAGTAGTTGACTGTAATCAGTTACCAAATGTGCATTGTTACATCGCGAGTCACAAGGAGTACCCCAAATTAGCAATCCATAGGTTTGATGTGCGTTTCAATTTGCGTTCATACGTATGTTGTGGTCAAGCTATAATAGTAAACAGGATGTAGCGAGCATCTATAATTTCGACACGGGACATGCGTGTGTAAATGTCGAGGGGTGGAAGAAAGTGGGGGGGGGATGAAAGGGAAGGGTGACCAGAGCGAAATCATGATTTCCTCGCTCGACCATAAATTAAATGGGTGTACCTACCCTCACCCACTTTGCTTTGCCGCCCTCTTCCACCATCACCACCACCCTCACTGGGTGTCGCGTGATGGATCAACGCTCGAACAAATTAATCGACGCGATTTTTTTCCTCCTGCTTCCTCTCGCCTCGCCCGGAATTGGCAATTTCCCCAAAACAGATGTAGGGACGGCTTCTATATTCCAAGAGAGATTCTTGTACAAATCCGTCCACATTTTTTGAAAAATTGCCCTCGTACCAAACCTTTCCTGATTCTAGAAGAATTTCAATATAAAAAATAGAGGTGACGACTTTCAACCCATGGAATATCCTTTAAGGAAATAGGGCACGTTTAGGGTAGCATATATGTATGTTGTATAAAAGAGAGGATTTCACCAAATAAACCTAATTAAAGTAAAAACTAACGTATGTGCTAAAATTTGAAATCCAATAATTTTTTAAGCAACATTCAAATGATTTTATTGATGTAAAGCTTAAAAGTTGAAACTTTCTTTTGGGAACTTCAAATCACTGGAATACTTTTAATTTTGAAAGTTCAAAAAGTTCAGAATTTGAAGGCTTTGAATTAGGGAGTTTTACAAATATGAATTTATTTAAATAGAATTTGAAATTGGTAGCCCTTTAATTTTGAAAGGCTTAAAACTTGAATACTCCTAACTCTCAGTGTTTAAAATGTAAATATGTACTTTAAATTCAAACTTCTGCAATCCTTTTTATTTAATTCAATGTTATTTCAAAGTTCATTGTCTTTTCAAGTAGAATATAATACAAAATTATAATAATTAGACAACAATGCTCTAAAGAAATGAACGAAAATAGATAGAACGATTTTAGATAGACTTTATAATATTTTTTATTGAAATTTCTTGATTCTACTTTATTAAGAAAATGCTGCAAAGTGCATTCTTCAAGGGAGCAGAAAAAAAGTGAAAAAGTAAGAAGCTTCTGCTGAAAAATTCTTGGAATAAATGCCGTGTATTGTTTCCTCACAGGACTTAAGGAATATGCTGGCCGGAGATAATATGAAGGTTGCCCTGGAAGTATAACTTTCGACACTGACGCCGAGCTTTTGTTTAGTTTGGATATATTAAAACTTTTGGGGCAGGCAAATCCGCGTGCTTGCCTAGATCCTGTCGCTGCATTTTAATTCGTTTTTAAACTGTTCTCAATTATTCATGAATTCTTCCTCCGTTTTTGCTTTTAATTTTTAGTTTTCTAAAGGGATTATAAACAATATTCCAAATTCAAAAGCTTTACAATTTTCGGAATTTTAATTGCACACTCTCTAACTCTAATAATATGAATAATCTTTCAAACTTTAATCCCTGAATCATCAATAATCCTCACTACTAAAACTAACCAGCATTGTTTAAACATCTAGTTTATGACCTGTCACATCGCATTCGTTAAATCACAGTGGAAATTTTCCTCTTCGATAATTCCCTGTAATCCTGGTTTGACAAATTATTATAAGCACTAAAAAAAAATACTCAAAAGTTTCAAAATATTCGAGGACACGAGGAGTACCTGTGTAAAATTTGCTCTCAACCGAAAGGAAAAAAACGAGATTACTGCTTCTCGATTTTCAAAATTGTTGGTTTTGTCACAGAACATCGAGTGGTTACGAGTGTTGCAGTTTAAAGCTTATTCTCAACTATCAATTTCCACGGATTTCCAATGTTGTTGCTTTGGTTTTTCAGGTCAAAGTGCTTGTTTCTGTATTCGTTTTCTTTTTCCAGGAATGTGCATTCGAATCTCAGAAAAAAAATTCCCGATCAGTTTTATCCTTTATCCCAATTTTCAAACATTTTCCCATTAGGCCATCCTAATTTATAAATTCTAAACTTAACTATAAATTAAAGTGACCATATTTCAAATGCTTAAAAACATGACGCTGACTGATGGGGGGAGGGGTGAAGACGATTCAATATAAAATATTCTGACAAAATACTCTCGAGTCATGAAACATTATATTTTAAATAAACACATTATCAAATGTTATATATGCAGGAATAGATTCAATCTCTATTTCACTCTTATGATTTTCTGTTTTCAGCGTTTCGTTTTCTGTAATTTCTGGTTTTTATAAAAGAAAATACCCCTTTGGCAGGACATACAGGACATATTGTTCAAAAACAGGACATTTTACAGGATGCTCACCTCCGCAGGACAAATTACTAAAAAACAGGACTGTCCTGCCAAAAACAGGACGTATGGTCACTTTACTATAAATTGATAAGAAGGCTCGAAAGTGTTATTTCTACGACTCTCTAGTGTTTCCTCCTATCCTTTTATATTTTTTTATTCCCAGCGCGGATGTTTGCGCTGAATTTTGACGTGGTCCTCAAGATGATGATGGAATAAAAATGCAAAACCCGACCCTGAAATGGATGTCGGAACGACCGTTGAAAAGTTCGCAAGTTCGTGCAACGCAACGGCAATCGTTTGCTCTTCGCGCTGCCCCACCTGTACGTTTTAACAACCGATCCATAACAATCCGGAGGCGCGTAACCTCTGCAAACGACCACCATCCATCCAGCTGAACTGCAATATGTTTCCCGGGACGCGAGTTATTGATAAACGGGACCCTCTAAGACACGTAAACCGCTACATGCTGGGGAGGTCGAGGCATGTCGAGGGGCAAACCACGTTATTGGCGCTCGTGCGTGGCTACACCTTGAAATATCGTACTCGCTCCCCAAACCTTTTTATCCTCTCCCTCGATCTCTTCTTCTCTCTTCTTGTTCCCTCCTCCGTGAGGGTGCTTTTTCCAATTTTTACGTTAAGCAAACACGCAAAAACTCACTTTTCTAAACATACGCCTTACCTCAAAAGTATGGCCAGAAAATAGTTCTATACACTGGATGAAAGGACTCACTTGAAACAAGTTTCAACTCCCTAGCTCATGTAGAATAATTCACCCTTCTTTCGTCATCACAATTAAAAATAATTTGTTATTATAATTTTTTTCAATTGAACCGCCGCATCGTAGAACGGGATATAAAATTTATTGGCCGGAGCGCAATGACGTCTCACCCCTTTAAAAATTTTCTTTGAACTTTCATTTTTGTAAATTTATTTCAAGTAATTCATCTGCTTTCATAATATCAAAAAATATTTTTAAATTTTTAATTTTTACATTGTCAAGACCCGTTTGCACTCAGACCAAAAAATTGTATATTCCGTTCTACGATGCGGCGGTTCAATTATACCTATTTTATCAAGATTTTTTGAGGAGTAACTTTTTCAATACTTTCTCCCCCTTCCTTCCTTTCCACGCCATCGATTTTTTCTTCAATACTTCCCTAAACTTTCATTTATTCACTAGATTTGGTATTGTGTACGTCTGGGAAATTAGTGATTCGAAAACTTCGACGCCTGACCGCGAATGCAACGATCGAGGGAAATGAAAAATAAACAGAGGCCTTCTCTTGGTGGGAAAGACTGGGTTCGCTTATGGTCCCCCGGGATGTTTATGCTCCTTGGAAATTGGCCGACCTTCGATTCCTGAGCGTACAAAGGACGGACATCCATTGTTGCACTTTGCGAGACGCATATCGCATTTCAGGAGAATGTATGAAAATATAACCGATAGTAAGAGTACTTCGCTTTGAGAAGTTGCTGCTTTCAAGGCTGAAAAGCAAACCAGAAAAGCTCTATGTTTTACATAGAGATGATAGTGCTCTCTGGTTTCTAAGAGCACTAAAAAGTATAAAAAGTTGACTATTTTTGTGAAAAACAGCTAGAAAGTCTGTCAATTACTTATGTATATATCAAACTTCAAAGGATGATTTTTTTGCGATAATAGTGGCAAAGTATATTATACTTTATTATTTTATTAGTAAATTATACAGGCTAGACTTTTCCCCCAATACCGACATCCTGTCAATGTACTTTGTACAACCGGAAGTATTTGCTTGCGAGTTGCCCGCACGTTTCTCTGCTTGTAGATGACTAAGCTGCATCCTTTTCCAGCGACTCGATTCTCCTCGACAAGATCAAAATTTGGATCCGTGGAAGAAGTTAACGCTCGTATAATCTGGAAAGGAAAGAACCGTAAGTTTAATTTCCGGCACTTGGCAGGAGCGCTTTGCCTTCATAAAGCCGTTACCCTCTCGCTCACTCTTCGTTACACACCCCTTTATAATTTGAAGGCACTCGAAACTTGAACTACTGCGAAGTCTTAGGGGTGAGAGTTTGGGGTGCATAAAAAGAGGAGAGAGAGATGGTATAAATGGAAGATAAGCAGAAATGGAAAGCGAGGAATAGCGCGTAGGACTTACTTTATTTTCCAATTCATTGGAGTTCAATGAGAAAACACCAATGTCCCTAGACACGACGTTGTTCTTTAAATCCATTCCTATAAGTATTGAGAGCGTGCAAGACCTGCTTTCTGTAAAGGACTGGACTGCTTCGAAGGCACCATTTAATGCGAGAAAGTCCTGAAAAGGAGAGAGCTTTCTTAAAGTTTTTCAATTAACATTGCAAATTCTTCTCTAAGGTTCATTTTGTCTCTTGTTGGCATCAGTGTTGGGTAGTAACTCGTTAAAACTTGAGAAGTTACTTTCAAAGCTATCGATAAACAGTTACTTCCAGTGAAAGTTGAATCTTTAAAAGATTCCAGTCAGTTACAATTCCTGAGAAAAATTGTTTCTTTTTTTTTTTTTTAATCCTAACTACGTCTCTTAGTATTTTTTTATCCAGGAAAAAGTCTATTTTCAGAAACTAAGCTTGAGACTTGAATTCATTCAGCGAGACGTTTGTTCTTGATTAACAATCCGCTCACGTTCTTGAGCCTGCAGGTTGAACAGGATAACGCGATTACCCAGGATTGTTTTGGTCAAAACGGGGAAAGTGCTTATGTCAAATGCCAAGGGTTCATTTGCGATTTGCATTTGAAGGCAAAACAGAGGTTGCGTTTGGAGAAATGGGAAAGACTTATAGTACCTGCACCAGCATCGGAAATCCAGCAATGGGTATTCCATTGACCACTTTCAGATCCTTGATCATCAAATCGCTCGGAGTCAAGCCACTAATGTCGGTTTTAGCGGAGAGAATTTCTCTATAGACAACATCCCTTTCAGTATCCAGAGAACCGACCTCTTCCAGACTTTGAATCACCTCGAAATCTATTGGCGTGGCTCGGTCTATTTCCCTACAAAAATTGCCAGTATCCACTAAAATTGGACCTGCCAAAAGAATTTAAAAATAAATTAAATGAATAGTCTAAAAAGGTTTATAAAGTATTTATTTTTAAATTTTCTATTAGAAAAATAGCAGTCTATAACAGTTTCCTGCTTATAAAAGCTTCTACTAAATAGAAAGAATATAAAAGAGTAAATGTAAGAGGAAGACATTATGGTATAAGAAAACAGCTTCAATTATCTGCTACAAAGAAGAAATAAAAGTAAATGTATTCAAATATTTTTTTGCACTTGGGAAATATCTCAGAGAAATAAAAAAGATCAAAAATTATGAAAAAATGTCCTCCTACATGTAAAAGACCAATTTAAAATTCCCTAAAACTGGAGAAGCTATCTTAAAATCGGATAACAGCTGGGGAATTTTCATCGTTCGTAACACACCATAAAAGGTCAGAAAAATGGGAAAAATCTCTGGTATTCGATGATATATACATGGTCTTTTGTTCACGTTATTTTCCAAAATAAAACACTTCTCATTTTTAAAAATTTCCTTCTTTTTCTTTTGTTTTCCTAGCTTTGAATTTTGTTGAAATATGTGGTATTATTTTATCAATATTTGTATACGAATTGGAAAATGTCGACTCACCTAATGAAAAGGGTGAAAAAGCTCAGCAGAAAATTCAGAGAATGCTTGAATCAAAACTCTGCACCAATCACGAAATGCTCGTACTATTATAATTGGATAATGGAATCAGAAAAACAAATATATTTTCAAACAAATTGGGAGTGAAATTAAAGTGATGAATTTTGATAGACAATCATACCTGTAGCTGAATACCCCAAATGCCTAAAATTCTATGTTGAATGGCCTCGCAGGCATTCAAAATAATTCGTTGAATATTTCAACTTTATCAAAACCCGCATTATTCAGCAACCGGAGTCGCTGAAATGCACGATTCCGTAAATAAGTTCGCTCGCATCCGAACGGTAAATCAAAATCCCGGCTCCTACCTAGGTTGGTGCTCGAAGTCTACAAAATCTCGCGTTGATCCGTCCATTCTAGAGAGGGTTTCTCGTCAAAGTTTTCCCGCCCTAAAGCAACTTACGGCCCCGTAGGAATTGCTGCGGCTGACAGGCTACTGTATGCCAGCTCGATTATACTGAAAACAATACAGTGAGCTTGCACAAATAGAAGTTAGAATTCAGAATTCAAGGTAAAAGTGCCACGTTTGCTGCCAGTAGGGTTGAGATGCCATTCGCGAAGGGAAAGCAGCAGACCTAATTTTCAAGCTTACCAAGTACTTAATACTTAGGTCTTAGGATAGGAAAAGACGTTTTGCATTTCTCTAAAGCATACAAAATCTCTGAGAAGTTTGAGAGATGGGGAGACTCTCGAAAATATTAATAAGAGGACTCAGAGCCCTTACAGAATAAATAAAGGTAAAGAAAACTGTAAAAATTAGGATAGTTTTTGGTGAAGAAAAAAGTTCAAGAAAAAATAAGATCCATATAAGGCGAAACCAATAATGTGAGGCTGAATTTAATTTCATATTTTATTTCGCATTATTTTATTATATTTAGATTTTCTGAGATTATCTTAATTTTTGAGAGAAACTATTAATTATTAAAAATGTAAAGAAAAATAACATTTTTAGGATGAAATACCTTTCTAATTAATTAAGTAATTAAAAGTTACGGTGAAATATAAATATGTAGTTCCTTCATTGCTTCTATGAAATTATTTTCTTTTGTTTTGCCTACATGAAATTTAAATTCACGATAGTAAATTGATATCTTTAATTGGATATTGGTATCGTATAATTGGTTCAATTTTAATATTTATAGTAATATTTTTGTAGATTATTTTCAATTTGAATGATTAAATTCAAAAAAATAGGAGAGATCGTCTCTGAGACAAGACCTACACTAAGATTGATTTCTTCATTAAATGAAATTTAAAACATGATTATCCCAATATTTAATTTACCACGTAAAGCAATTTGCTGCAAAAGACATACGTTGACTTATTTCTTTATTTCCTCGATCCCTCCCCTCAACTAAGAGTAAAATAGTCTCAAAGGGAATTTCTTGTCTCCTTGGACTCAGCCTCGAAAACAAATAACAAGAATTGATGATATGAACTAAGGCTTTTCTCTCTTGTGGAACACCACGCTAATCCGGACAAATGACCAAAACAAAGAAACCCACATTAATCATTCTTCTTAATTCAGTTTCTCGAATTCAGTAAATACAAATAAATTGCTATTTTTTGTGCCTTTGTCCTTTTCAGAAAGTTTTTACAACGAGGTGGTGCTTTTGAGTTTAGAATAATCATGACTCTGAATAATGAAATAACTTTGGAGTGAACTTTCACAGAGATCCGGTATGCCTTTAACTCGCATGGCCCGACGATTTCGAATATTTTATCCGTTGGAAAAATAACGATTTATTGGAAAACCGACGAACCAACACACTGTCTCTCTGGGAAAATATTTAACGACTCATTCATCGGATGGGGCAGTGCAATTTTGGACTTCGCACTCGCAGTCACTCGAAACGAGTTTTTGTATAGAACATTTCTCCGCACGATAAACAGCGCCATCCCGTAAAATTTTGTTATACCAGGTTATACTTACATAGAAAAATATAAGCTCTAAAATCTCTCAGAAAAAAATTACCTAAAAAAGTTTCAAAACCCTATTTTTGTCCCGCCATATCATGAGGGCGCCACGAGACCTCTTTGAAACATTGTCATTTTCGAACAAAATTTTATCTTGCTTTAATTAATTATTATAAGTTATTGAGCTTGTGGAATTCAATTCAACATTTTTGTGAATTAAATAAAAAAATCAAGCTTTATACAAAAACTGGTTGTGATATAATATGACCGTATTGAATTAAATTATCAGTTATAAACACTCGCCTCGTAGTAGGTTGGACACCTGAGAATCCAGAATGTCTGGATGCTTCTCCAACATGTTTTTGGCGACTAAAGTGGCGCAGCTGCCGACTGTTTGCAGATTAATCCTTTTGCCAGTCCAGGACCACGCCGCATCTTGGGGACGGTGATCAATAATCTCTAAGACCGAATCTGCTAGCGACGAATCCTTGTCTGTGAGCGTGTGATGGTCGACCAAAACTAACTCCAATTTGTCCTCTGCGTTCAAGGCGTGAAGATCGATCTGGTCCCTGCAAAAGTTAATTAACTTCTTGATTAAATTAGACATGGAATGCTTGGACATTTAGGTAACTGTATTTGACGGGTCTCTACAAGGTTCAGGTTTGAAAGTAGTATTTTTTCATAATTTTAAACTGAATTATTTTCTACATATCTAATCTGTCATATTTAATTGAAGGGATCAAGTTTTAATCCTTTAAAATATTTATTGACCTGTACACTAAATTTTTTAGTAGCAATTAATGAAAATTTGAAAAACCGTTAGGGATTAAAAACGATCGAATAAATTATTTTTAACTGAAACATTTAATTATTAACTAGAAATTGACAAAAATGCTACCTAATATTCTAGCATCGGGTTCACTTGCTAACTAAAATTAAATAGTTTACTCATAAATAGTTTTTCCAGACTAGTTTTTCATTACCCACGCGGCACCGACAGTGTTCCAAATTCCACAGGGACCGTAAAGTGATTACGTTGTTTGAAAGTGAAGCTGTGCTTTCTGCTGTGTTCATAAAAAAGCACTAACTTCTTTAATAAAGTAAAAAGCTTTATATCACTTTATCAATTTCTACTATCGCTCCCTCCAGCATGTGCAATCTAGTAAAAATATTTAATATACTATTTAAAAAATTTCAATATTTATAATAAAAAATCATCATTTTATGAATTTTGTCAAATATACACAATTCATTATTTATACAAGATTTAACATTTCTGTTGCCTTCAGAAATGTATATAGAACCAATAAAAATTCTATAAATAAAATAACAATATTAAATTCTACATATTTTATAATTGTCCCTGTCCATTCCAAGATATCCCTTAGAATAAGACCGTAATCGTTTATAATACTATGTATAATATACTTTACTGATCCTAAAAGCTTCACGAATTAGTCAATCTCGAGGATCAAAACGTTCCTTGAATGGTTTCGTAAACGATATTATGATACCAAATAAGTAGAACACAGATAATACGTTTTCTTAGTCATATTGTAAAATGGTAAGATGATAATTGAAAAGTTTTTCAGAATAAAGGATCATGTCCCGAGGCAGAGTACTAAATTGCTTTTGAGGAGGGAGGAAAAGGAGGGTTTCATTTGAAATAAACGAATTAAATTTTAAATGTTGTGCACGGACTTACCGAAACGTCAATAAACTCAAGGGTACTTTATGGTGCTTTAGGTAGTAAAGGACCTCATTTTTCACACGAAATTCCTTCTCCAAAATATTCATTACAGGTATTACTGCAACGTTGGAGCGATTTTCCTTTTGTACATCGTAATATTGGCACAATCCCTGTACCAATGCGCAAACTGCTGAGTCTAAATCACAGGATTGATTTCCCAGAACGACTCTTACATGTTCATATCCGCTCAAATTTGCCTGCAAATAATAATAATAGTTTTTTTTTATTATTTGTTTTATTTAAAGGCTATGTTTCAAATGACATTAATATTAACAATATGTTGTTGAATGTAAATTTAAAAAAATTATTTCCTAATGTGGAATGCTTTAAGTGACAATTAATCGATTTGAAACGCATTAATTCAATTAATTAAATCAAGAAGAATAAAATAAGAACTGAAGTGAAGAAAAAAAATACTTCCAAAAGTGGTAAATAGAAGGAAAATCTGAAAGTTTTAAATATAGAAACTTTTGACCACTTCAACAAACATCAAAGTTGTCAACATATTTTACAAATTTTTAAATTTTTAAATTTTAAATACATACTTTGAATTTAGTGAAAATGAAAAACTGAGTTTACCGGTTTTTAGAAAATAAAACACTTATACAAAACGTATAGAACTTAAATATTCTGTGACAAATGTAAACCATATATGTATTTAAAATATACAAATCACGCGCAGATAACATGAAAATTGTAATTTATAATTAATAATTAATTTTTTTCGTCCATAGTTACGAATTTGTATAAGAATTGATTAAATTAACATAAATAAAAGATTTTTATATTGCTTAATTAACAATACACTGTAAAAAATTCTGTATAAATTTAAAATAGAATTAGGGGTATAAAATACCAGTGATTTCTATAATTTTGCTTAATTAATGTAGAATTGTTGTAGTGTTAATTTTGTTTAATCGTGTAAATTCCCATTATATGTGTGTGTGTGTGTACGTGTGTATTTTTACGATTTTTACCATCATTTCTAACATAACCTACGTGTAAATTTTCGCTAGGAATCACTGGTATTGCATTTCTAATAATTCTTACATTTTACACTTTTTTTTTGTAAAATTCCTAAAATTGTACGAAGTTCCTTCATATATCAACAGAAATTCTCAAGAAAATCGTAAAATTATAGATATATATAAAAGAAAGTAGTTACAGGCAAAATGTAAATTTATGTAGGATTTCTTAGAGTGTAACTTTATTTTTGTATTTTAATATATAATAACGTACATGTTTTTATACTTTAAATATTAATTTTTTAATAAATGTTCTGAAAAACATGCCTATAGTTGCCTATAGTGTCATCTCTGACGAGAAATTGAAACGTAAACGACAACCTGTCATTTATTAGTTTCATACGAAAGCTAAGAAATGAAAATTTTGAATTACTACTGTAATTTTAAACAGTAGTTTGATCATTGTAGATAAAACAATAAATTATATGACTCACGAGTGCGCTTTTTGAGGCTTTGAGAAACGATTCCATATCTTAAAACTGTCAAAACACTGGTTTTGAGGTTATGTCACTGTTGCTATAGAGCTGTCTAATGTGACGTCACAGGTCATGTGGTGGGGGTAGACTGTCAGGAAGGTTAGGCTCCAAAAATGTACATATGGAAAAGCAATGTGAAATTATTAAGAAAATTTTCCAGCGTAAAAGTCATAAATTTTTTAATGATTATATTTCTTAAGTGCAAAATTCATTTCTGCTTATTTTGAGTACCCACTTGTAGCTTGATATACTTTAAACTTTTTAATATCAAATAAAATGTCTTAAATTTATAGGTTATGTTGGCTGCTTAATTTTTTAATATAAACCCAAAAAAACAGGAAAAATCGATGCTATAACAGTGAAATAGTTAAGACTTAACCATATTATGCTTTGAAAATGAGGTTCGTTATTTTTTACGTGAAATAATAATTGTCTATTCTATTATTTGCAAAGATTCTACATTTCTTTCATAGAAATAATATTCAACATTCCCTTTCAAATAACGTGCGGCCCGCGCAGTTCATGCGCGTTCCACTAGTCTGTCCCGAGTTATCCTCCGTATCTGTCAGCTGTCTAACTGTCTTCGTCCTCCTGATGTATGTACCAAGGGTACCAAGTTTACCTCCTCGCCTAAAGTGGGATTTTATGCCATTGTTTATGCTCCATCTCCATCCCGTTAATTCTTACCAATTCTTACATCCATGGCTCTAAGCTCTAACAGCCCTAACGCATGGATGTATGAAATATAGGAATGGACAAAGAATGGATCACAAACCTGCGGGGTCTGACCATGATCTCCGTGAAGTTAGCACTGCGACCATAGAAAATCCAAATTTCGTTTGGTGCAAACGTTTGGTGGTCGAAATTTGGATTTTCTATGGTCGGAGTGCTAATTTCACGGAGATCTGATCATGGATGTAAGAATTAACGGGATGGAGCATAATGTCCCATCTTTGGTGAGGGGGTAAACTTGGTATATCGGAAGGGACGAAGTTACTCCCACTCTAACGATGGACAACTCAGGATTGGCAAGAGGAACGCGCATGATCCGCGCGGGCCGCGCGTTATTTGAAAGGGAATGCTAAATGTTATTTCTATGAAAGAAAAGTAGAATCTTTATAAATAATAGAATAGACAATTATTATTTCACATAAAAAATAACGAACCTCATTTTCAAAGCATAATATTTATATTTTTTAATACTATTTTCAAATGACACTCCACTTTAATCAACACAAACCAACAGGCCAATCACTGAATGTCCACCCTAGAAGTAGGGAGAGTGGGCGTGATCTACTTCATGCCCCTTACTTATACGCCGAGCCTGAACCAAAGGATCCAAAGGTGCTCCATATCACTCACCACTATATTTCATATATCCAGTTCCAGAATCCAGACATTCCAGACTTCCGGACACACACTGCTTCCAGTGTCTACTGCAGAGTGCAGTGCAGTCTACTAGAGCACTCTACACTACACACAAACTCTAGACGTAGACAGCGTAGACTGTCTATGTAGAGTGCCAGACTCTCTAGAGACGGTAGAATCAATGGTGTTGTTGGTGCTCTTATTCCCAAAAAATATGAATTAAACTATGATCTTCCCAGAATTGTGACCGACTTCGATGATTTCCGGGAAATTCGCTCCGGTTTTTTTATCCACCATTGTTTATTATTGTACTTCACAACGAGTGAAAATGTATTGTCGCTGTATTCTCCCGCAAGGATGAGTTTCTATCCTCTTGACTTTCATTTGTCTTTCGCTTCCCGTTCAAATTGTAAAACAATGAAGTAAATGTAAAAGTGAACAGTGACAAGTGTTTGAAGATGGGCGTTCGCTGGACAATTAATTACATCCCACATCTCCGCCTTTTTTAAATAAAAACGCCCACGAATTTCTCACAGGTTGGACCTCTTCATTTTTAATAATTTGACAGTTTGATCCTTAAATATCACACCTGTAGAGGGCACATCCTGATTTAAATGCCACGTCCAGGAGGCTAATGTCTTACAGTTATTTATTAATTCTAAAATTTCATTTTTTATTTTTTTGTGGTATAAATTTGTAAGATTAATTAGATTACGAACTCTATAAACTGAAAAATTGTTAATGAATGTGTTTTATGTTCGTTTTATTTGTTATATTTTTAATGTTGCATTATATTTTTTAATTATTTAAATATAATTTTATTGAATTTTTATGGTTTGCATTTTTCTGAACTTCACCAGCTTATTCTAATTTTTTGGAGCACAATTGTTTCTTTATTTATTCTTGCGTTTTTATATGTTTGCTTAACTTGTTATTTTAAATACCCTTTTGTTATGTTAAATAAATTTTCATTTTATTACGTTCCTAGTTCAAATCGTTACAATATTTAATATTTTTTGTTTGTCTTTAAATTAATTCTCAAAGATTTTCTTTCTGCATTTGTTGTCATGTTGGTTTTGGACTCAATTTGTTTTCATATTTCTATAAAACTGAAAAAGCTTTTTTCCTAGCTGTAACTAATCCTACAATCTGTTAAATCAAACGAATTTAAGCTGCTATTTTCTATCTATAACGATATATTCTAAGCAGCAAGCTATGATAAAATTCTTTAATTCTTTAAAACTTTAAGGGTATTTTTACTTGACACAAGAGCAAATTTAGTTTCGCCAACTTCACGTCTGCCCTTAAAACAAGTTTATTTAACCTTAATGAAAGAAAACTTAATCTTTAATGTAAATTAATTTACAAAAAAACATCGATATGGTTTAAGTTAAATCTGTTTAAAAATCTCACTTGACAACAAGTTACGAAATCCCAGCAATATTGATTTTAGAACTACATACAAAGTGAAGCAAACAGAAATCTGTGCTTCATTTTAATAATAAATGTTTGACAGTTCCACTGATGTGAGAATGAGGCTGATACAATGCTTCATTAATTCACATGGAGAATATAATGAAAGGTACATAGTTCATACTTTGTATTTCAGTAAATGATGGAAATTAATAATTCTACGTAGGATTTTACAAACAAGTGCTAACACGTCGTTGTTAAAAATGAGGTTCAATAAGCAAGAACTATTGACTCTTGCTACCCAGCCTTCGCAAAAGTTTGAAAAGGAAGGAATTTTATACGTTCGTGAACGACAGGAAGGATTTTTTCGCAGGACAGAGAGTGAGTCATCACATCAATCTAATATAAAAGAAATTAATGAGAAGATTGTTTAGAAATCACTATTTTTAGAATAAGAATATCAATTCATCATTTTATTTACTTTTGATTGGTGCATGTCTGCCCCTCTTTTAATGTATGTCCATGCCTGAGAAAATACTAAGTAACATTTTACATATTCAGTATATTTGCAATACAAAATCATTCTCATTAAAATTTTCATTCTTCCATATATTAATTTTTTTAATTTATATTCTATAATATTTTACATATATAAAAAATATATTGCAATTTTATAACTTTTGGGCTTAATACAGTCTGTGGATGTATATGTATCTGTTATATATTATAGCTATAAGAATTTTTAAATTTTTTCTGAGGCATGACTTGCAGGGACGAATCCAGGGGGGTGGTCCTGGGGGTCCGGACCCCCCCCTCGAAATATCAGACTCCCTCACGTTTTCTTAAAGCCGAAATATCTTATTTTGAAGTTTTTTGATCGGACCCCCCCTCCCAAAATTTTTTCTAGATCCGTCCCTGTTGACTTGTTAGTTGTAAATATAAAATTAAGCATTTAAATATTCTTAAATGTACGAGTTTATTGTGTATTTTTAATTATTCGATCTTGGAATGCATTAGATTTAGGAAATAGTAATGTTTTGTAGCTTAAATATTTTTCTTTTTCATTCTTTTTTTCTATCCAATATTTTTAAAAAAGTTTCTAAACTTGTTTTAAGAATCTAAATATCATAACTAAATAACACAAAGGCATCCTGACAAAGGATTCCAACTAAGAAGAGTCGAACCTCACATAATGTCAGATGTGTGACACATGGTGTTTATGATATTTGCATGTGAAACCTTTTTCACTTGCCAGATGGTGTCTTCATTAATTTATTTAAAAAAAATTAAATTCCATTATTTTAACATGAAACCATAACAGTCGAAGGCACGAAATATGTAGTTTTAAAGCACACTTTAATTATACATTTTAAAACTGTAGAAAAATAGCTAATATAATCTCCAGATATAAAATCTATTTTCAGAGAATCATTAGATTTTTTCCCCATCATTGTCTTTTTATATTATTCAATACTTTCTACTATTATGAAGATTACTCCTATTATAAAAGAATTCCATTCATTCATCATTTTTTCTTTTCTAGAATTATGGCATTGTTTCCTAGAAACAGTTCCTGCAATTGAAGGCCTTCTATTGTCTATAAAAACATAATCACCATGATTTAAATTAACCATATTTCCCCATTGATGAAAAAATTTCTATAAAGTACAAATAAAGCTAATTTCGACGAAGGAAATAATTGATTTAGATTTCCACATATCTTTGTAAATATAAATTCTTTTTCAGATCTATCTTTTGTAAATTAAGTCGAAATCTTTATGAACCTTATTTTCATTTCTCAAAAATTTTAGGACTTCAATTACTGATATTCTTTATAATAAATTAACTAAATAATCTTTAAAATGCCTCTAGACTTTAAGCAAACTTAATTTAGATCACTGTTAATAGCTTATACTACATGTTCGTATTAATAATAATATTCATAATTAATCACAACTTCACTCCTCTAAAGTCTAATAACCAAGGAGGTGATTCATAAACTTAACATATGTATTCCTAGATGTATATATGGGGCATGGTTAATTACTACCAGTACCTCCCTACAATTTACAGGTACAAGTAAAAAACTAGAGAGCAAAAGACAAAAAGGAAAAACACATAAGACCCTACGAGACTTCAGTTGCGTTTCAGCCAGCACAAGTAAAGGTACCATCGAGTGCATTTTACCATTTACCAATCCCATCCAATTTTCCTGCTACTAAGACAATTATTCTCTGTAAAAAATACAATGGAAATTACATCTCATTGCTCTCAATTCTTCTCGCCGGTGAATCAATTAATCAACTAAATTTAACGGGACTCAGTTGAGTTGAAAAAAATTCAAGCAAATTGAAAGTAAACTCAACTGATATTAGATACAATTATTATTATTGTATATCTTGTAATTTTCATTGATTTTTTAACAGTATTTTCAATCAACTAACACTCTGTGGTTACAGTACTTAGGAGAACACGTCATCGTTTTTTTTTCATCTTCCTCACAAATTATTTCGCCGGATGTGGCAATCTTTCTGCACATCGCACTTCGCAAAAATATCAAAATAAAAAAGTTCACATTTTAGATAATTTAATCTGAGATCAATAATTTACTCCTGACCGAGAAAATTTCACGAAACTACGTAAGCTCGTTTTGCGAAACGTTAAAAACTGTTTTAAAATAATATTCGCTATACACTTCATGACGTTACACGTTACACTCCTCATCATGAAAAACACATAGACAGTATAGACACAAATAATTTAAAAAAAAATAGATAAAACTGAACTAGATAACTGATAAATAACGAGTTTGATAGTAGATAATTCACTTTCTAAATCATCGAAAAATAAAAATTTAGATAAGAAAGAGAACTAAGTCAGATAATACATAGATAACGAATGATCTAAAACTCATTTGTTTGAATGTGTGGAAAGTAATTGCAGACATAAACTTGAGTTGACTAACAATAAGAGCATGCACTGCTTGAAAATTTGTGCACGTTTTGCAAAAGCTTGAATTTCATCTTTTTGCTTGAATTTTTTTCTCTGGATATTCTTCTAATTATAAGTGTTTCGTTAATTGTTAATAAAGTGGAGAAACACGAGGTAATGGCAAGAAGCAAGGTGTGAATAATGATGTGGCTTTTCAATTAATTGTAATCTATCATTATAATTATTAAAGATTGATTATTAATTACTAATTACATATTAATTATGAATTGCGATTAAATTAATTTTTAATAGAGTAAAATCACGTGCCTTTATCCTTTGTAATTATATCATTGAGTTCTGCCTTTGATCAAAAATCCTCGAATTTCCATATTTCTCAAAATTTGATTTTTTAAATTCTATAATCAATTTTTTTTCTTCTGCAGTAAGTCTAGAACGTTGGTGCAGACTAAGAGGAAACCTGCTGTTTTATTTCAAATCGAGGGAACAGTGGTCAGAACCTCTGGGTGTAATTATTCTTGAGCAGTGTTCCGTTCGAGTGGAACAAGCGACCAATCAGATTCCTTATGGATTCAGCATAAGTAAATAGAAACTATTTATATGTAATAATACTCATCATCAAGATATCTTAATTCCTAAACTAAATCTGAATAAATTAACTTTTTAGTATTCGACGGAGGTTTATATCAACAACTAGGCGCCAACTCGTCGGAAGATAGAGACAGTTGGTTGCAGGCACTTCAATTAGCCAGTTACGATCACATGCGAAATCAGTTGTTATCTCTAAGGCAGAGAATCGAAGCTTGCAGTGGCCACAAGCACGACACGGACATTCAGATGTTACGCCTGCAGCGTGGAATCGTTACAGGTTCATCAAGAATTTTTAAATGTGAAACACACTTTGTAGTATTTATAGATAATTAAAAAAATACTATTTAGAACTTGTTACAAATATAGTAAATAGTGCGTTTTATAGATCCGGCTGAGATTCCAGTTTGCGAAGTCTCTTTGGCTTGTGATAATTTACTGTGCGATGGCCATGGAAGACCTCCGAATCCCGTTTTGGAAGTGGATTTTCAGACAAATCGATCTAAAATGTGGATTAAATATGCTAGGACTGAAGTAGTTGAGGTAAAATACCGGAAAAACTCCGTAATCCCAATTCTCCTAATACCTATGTAATTTTTAATTTTATTTTTGCTCACAAAATATCTGCATTTTAGAGAAGTAGTAATCCAGGGTTTCTGACGACTGTCAGCTTTAGGGCAAGTGATGGTTTGAATATGGACAGTAGGGTCAGAATAACTGCATTTGACGTCAGAGAAAGAGTCAGTCAAACAGCTACGCCGATTGGAAGTGCAGTTATGATGTTTAGTGCCATTCAAGATACATTAAGGTGAGATTTGTTCTTGATAATATTTATGTCTTTTTAAAGCTAAAAAATTGTTTTGAGTTTGACCTTAACAATTTTGTTTTTGTTTTTGTTTTTTTTTTTTTTTTCTTTTTAGACTGAGAATACCTTTAAAATCAGCAAAATCAATAACTGTTGGATTTTTAACTATAAATGTCTGGAATTTGGAGGCAGAAGATAAAGGAAATAGTACTGAAAGTACTCCTTCACGAAATGTATTGAGTAATAATAGTCAGGTAACTTCAAAAATATTTAACTTGATATTCAATCCTTCATTATTTGTAATTAATAACTAGGTTTTGATTCAAATATAATTTAACCTTTCATTCTAGGTAATGTGCCATAGAAGGTCGCAGTCATTACCTCCTAGATTAGGTACGAAAATTAAACTTCCACACCAGGGCCAGTTGAAACTTCTCTTTGCCAATACTCATATACAAACATATAGGTAAATATTTTTTATTTGCTTCGTACCCATATAGCTAGTTTTAAAAAATAACTCATTGTTACTTCTAGGTTTCATTCCGGATTAGGAGGCGACATTTGTGTGCACGAAATCATGGCAGAAAGTAAACTCTGCTTCCAATTTCCACAGCAATTACTGTGAGTATTTCATTTGTTTTTGTCTCGTTTTGTTTTAAGACAGAGAGATATACTAAAAACTTGATTACAGTGGAATTTGGATACAGGAGGAAAAGGAATTATTGCAAGAAGTTGCCGGAATGGGAGAACTAAGGGAACCCTGGCACACAAAACAAGTAGAACTTCTCGACCGTCATTTACATCTTTTACATTTATACTCCCAGGCTAAAGAAAATTTAACTGCCTTCAAAGGTACGAATATAAATATCACCAATTTTTTCTAATTTATTATACCTACACACTTTAATCTCTAATTACAGGAAGTTATTTTAAGCAATCGTCAAGGAAAAATGACAGATCTTTAGAATTTGCTCCTCTGAATTTACACCTTCAAAGAATGTGGGTTCATAATGATACTCTCAATAAATGTGGGTTTTATGACACTATGAGCGTCGGTGCTTTCACTGCTCATTCTCACAAAAGCAAGAATGGAGGTCTCATAAGGTATTTATTATTATTTAGTATTATCGTGGTTTAAGCTTCATGTCTAGATAAATTACTGAAACTAAATATATTATTTTTCAGGCTAGTACAAGCTGTAAAAGAATCTCCAACCCGTTGTAGTCAATTATATCAGGGAACCTCAAAAATAATAATGGCTCATGATGCCATCCAAGCAATTAAGCAATTGCGAAGAGACGTCGTAGAAGCGATGCGCTCTCTGATGAAATTAGCAAAAGAGAAGCAAACCAGCGGAATGCTTCCAATTTGCGAGGATATGATCACTAAAACCCGAATTCTCCTTAGTCTCTGGGACCCAGGTCTCGTCGAAGAAGCCCTAACATTTCTTGACGAGCACAAGGTCGCCAAAGTCCAAGAAGATTTAAACAACGACGAGCCTCTTTCTCTAGATTTCAAGGCAAACCAGAATCTATCCCCTTTTAGAAGAATCACCCAGCAACTGAATTTCGACCTCCGAAGTCCCGACTTTGATGATTTTGTCACTCCCGATACTCCAGAATGTGTGCAAGATATCTGGGCTCGTGAAACGGAAAAAAATAAACACACAAGTTTCTCTGTGAATAATGAAATCATTACTAAAAAGGAAACAACGGCGGAAGAAAATTTTGTGATATTTCCGGAAGTCGAAGATGATCCGAAAGAATCGGAATCACACGAATTGGAATTGAGAGAAGATAATAAGGAGGAGGATAATAACAACGAGGATGACGAGAAGGGAGATGTTGATAAAAATGATATTGATCTGAGTAAAAGATTTTTGGACACTCAAAAAATGTGCAATTCGCCCTCGGCTAATTATTATAAGCCTACTGATGAACCAGAACCCTGGGATATTACTCAGTTGAATATAGAAGCAAGTGTAATGTGTCTGGTTTCGAAAGTTAAATTTCTTTGTGGACGATGTAGTAGTCCGGCTGTGAGACTTAGAAATAAAAATGGGATAGGGAGAGCACCGAGTGTTAAAGGATGCTTGGCAAATAATCGAAATCTTTCGGGGGTTGTTACAATCCAGCCGAAGAATGGAATTAAAAGTGAGGAGACGAGTAAATTGTTGGATAATACGAATAATTCAAGTCAACAACAAAATAGTCCTGGTTCAGAAATATCGAGTCCGGCATTCGCCAAAGCCAAAGAAGGTAAGACCTAAAATATAATTTTTCTTAAATACTGTTCAGCTCTATCCTAGAGTTATTATTTTATCCTTTATTAAGCATTTGCTTTTCACGCACAAAAGACTTTGCATGTATTCATCCTCATTTGCATAAAGTATATTTTTATTTTACTTTCTCGTTCGCAGCCATTGATGTGCAAGTAGCCTATTTATTAGGAACAAGTGATATTTATTCTAATAAGTCTTCCGATAAAGTGTGCCAAGCTGTGGACTCGATGACGAGAGTCATAAAAAGCAATTCTAGCCAGAGAAATAAATTCACAGAGGGTTTAGACTTTGCGAGTATTGTTGATTGGACCAGTGAATTGAGGCCGAGTATGAAAAAGTTACGACAAGCTATGGATGGGCTCTTAAAAACTGCAAGGCTCACGCATTCAGTTTTTAGAGTTCAGGAAGACGCTAAAACCGCACAAAGGGTGTGCAATGTTAGATATAGAAGGGATGTGTGCTTTAGTCAAGCGGTAAGTATTAATTTATTTAGGTGCAAATATTATAGGTGCTAATTAGATTTAAAAATAGATCATTTTGTAAATTGAAAATAATTAATTTTTTTTCATTAGCTGACAGCATTAGTCTCAGGGCTTATGGCTAAGCTTTGGTGCCAGAGACCTGATCCTATGTTTTTGTTGATTTTAACGACTCTTGGTCCTATCGTTTCGTTTGAGGGATTATTGAGTTATTATGGAGAGGAAATCGATATGTGGGGTGATATGGCAGTTGCAGTTGAAGACATGCACACAGTTACGTTCACGTTTACGAGATGCGGGATTCATCCCAGGTAAATAAACTGATGGATGAAAAATAGTACTATGGTATTTTAATTTTTTTATGAAGAATATTTCATTGAGCGCTCATGAGAACTTCGATTTTAATGGATAATCAAAATTCAAAAAAGTTTCTCAATCTTGCTATTTATTAATTAATTGACTCTATTTTTTCCAGAATGGACAGAAAACCCAAAACTGCAACACAATTACCAGTACCGCGAGTGGTTGGATCTCGCACAGCACTGACAGTTTTACTTCCAGTTCCTGATGCCATATATTCTTTACTTCCACTAGTTCCCTCTTCGAGACAAAGTCTCTCTTTTAATGTAACGCCAGTCTTCTTTAATATTGGAATTAATGAAATGGCTTCCTTAGCAGAAAGCCTCGCCACAACAAAACCACAAGAAAAAAGCAACGTAGATAATTTCGATAGACTCAACGAGTACTATCTTCGTTTTAAAAAATTGAACTTGCCTACTGAGCCATCATCTACGAGAAGTACGTTTCTTATTTTCCATTAAATTATATTAAGTTTTATATATTTTTAGATTTTTTTTTTTTTCATGACTTTTTCATTATTCATTTTCAGTGGGAACTCGTTCACCTTTGAACCAAACGTTGGCAGACATGATGGCTAATTTGAAAACTTGCGTTCAGGCTAAAGTGAATAAAAACGTTAATGTTCTGCAATTGTCTTCCCAAATTTGTCGCCGAATGCGAGGTTTAAGATTTACTAGTTGTAAAAGTGCCAAAGATCGTACAGGAATGTCGATCACTTTAGAACAGGTCAATATTCTAGCTGCTGAATATCATCTTGCAGAACACGAATTTATTCGGGCGCTTGACTGCATGCGGAGGTGAATATTGAATATTTATTAACTAAAAACTCTACCTTTTTAATTTTAAGTTTTAAATCCTATAGAAGTTAAAGAATCCCTTTTAATTTATCAAATTTAAAAATAAAAATGATTTTTATTTTTAGTGAGGGATGTAGAAGAGAAAACACCTGGAAGAATATTGGCGTGAGGAAATACGCATTTAACAGTCTTCAGATCCTTACTCTTCCGAAACTTTATCGTCCTCCAACCGGAACTTATGGTTCAGCGCAGACTTAAACGAAACAAAAATGTTGTCTATTTGTACAAATTAGTAATATATATATATATATATATAAAAATTATATATATATATATATATCATTCCAGAAAAGAAGTTATATCGATTTTACTTCAAAAGTAGGGGATCAGTCTCAAGATGCTAATCCTCTGTTAATTGTATATTTTTCTTAACCGTCGATTGTAGTTTGTTAAAATCTTTTATGTAAAGTAATATATAGTGCCATTCTTTAGAGTCTGAAAGCGTTGATTGCAGTTTTTTGTCTGCAATAAAAGCTAGGTTTGTAGGATTTAGAAAGGACTTAATTTTCAGTCATGTAAATATCGATATACTTAAAAGACATGTACAATCATTTTTGTCTATTGTACGTAACTTTTATTTTATCTATTTATTTATTAAACTTGCGCTTCTTTCCATAATGTTTACTTTAAATGCTATCATTTTTAATTCTGGTATCAAATTTTCTAAAATGCAGCAGTTTTGAGTGAACTGGACCACATTAACAATAATATACAATATACTAACGTAAACGATTTTAGAGATTTTGAGAACAATTTAACTTTATGGACACCCGAAAAAATTCAGTCTAAATATTCTATAATATCATCTCTAATGTACCTTAACACTTAACAATAGGGCGATTCATTTTTATCCAAGCTCTGATGCTTTTGATTTTAATATAATAGTAACTAATTACTTAATAGAAAATAAATATGTAAGGTGTAAGTTTTTAGAACGAAATATTGGTACTTAACATATAGTTTATAATATTATAAAATGGAGGAAATTAAAATGTAATTGGAAAAATGCTTCAGCTTGGATAAAAGAGAAAAGTTGTGCTGCACAAGCATAATTAATTAATGGTACTTTATTTGAAAGTAATCGCGTAAGAGGAATTCGTATTCGAAATTAAATATTCTGTATTTAAGATCGAAAAAATAGAGTATGTAATCAGTCTACGCAGATAACTCATAAAACTGCCGTATTAATTACACATTCTGAGAAATAAATGTTTAAAATGGAATTATTTAGTTTCTTTAATTTTACTTTTCATTGGATTCTGTTGAAATTAAACCTTTGTAGTATTTTAAATTATCTATATTATTCAGAAGTATAGTGTTGTGAATTTTACTTGAGAATTTCTCAAGATTTTAACAATATTAACTAGTAACGAACTACGGTTGTGCATTATTCACTTGAGGATTTCTCGAAATAACCGTTTTTCTAATTTAAATCGAAAAACTTTATATTAAATTATCTAATTTGTTTAATATAGAATTCGAATTATTGTAATTTACCTTTAACTTGTTGAATGACTCCATATCTGGACGAAAGAAATTAAATGGTAATCAATTGCAACCTTGCGTATGGAGGCGAATAAAAGTTCGATTTTTTTCTTTTATGGACGGCAGCATATTTTTCAGGTTCCACTTTATCATCGCGTCACTCCCGAGGAAAAAAGAGATTCGAGAAAATAAAAATAACTAATAAATGAGATGAAATTATTCAAAAAATTAGCAACACTTCCAATCTCTATTGACTGTAGCCTGGTGCGAAATGACTGAAATCAATGAAATCAATCAAATCCATTTGAAAACCGATAAACTGCAGTGCAGCCAAACTCGAAAAATAAAAAAAACAAAGTCGACTACCCGCTGGAGAAATGTTACCATTTGTCAAAATTTGGCGCGTCATTCAAAACCGAATTAAATTAATTCGATTTTGAATCGCGCGCCAAATTGGGACCAATAGCAAAATTTCTCCAGCGGGAAGTCAACACTGGTGCCAACACTGCCAACGAGAAAAAGAAGAAGATGAAGAAGTCAAGAAGTCAAGAAGCACTGTTGATTGAAGCAAGTGAAAAAGATTTATATAGGTTTTAAGATGGTGTTGAATATTATTAATCGATTGAATTTTGCATTGCAAAAGCTTGATCGTTTTGTTGAATTAATTTTTAGAGGCGGATTTCCACCACGTAAGTAATTTACATATATAATTATTTTCATGCTTAACCTCTCTTTTAGATCCTAACCTCTATTACATTTGATATTACCCATATTAGTACACGAATATTATATACATTGCATTGTCAGGCATTGTAAAAAAACTTTATGGATTCTATTAAATCAGCTCAAAATTAAGTAATTCTAATTCTATATTGTTACTTACTTACTTACGCAACCTATATGAAATTGATATAATCAAATTCCAAATTCATGAACGCTTATAACATAATCTCCATATATTTCAACAATGTTTTTTTTAAATTCCTAATTTATTTTTATTTTGGTGACAGTATTTTTTAATACAGTACTTAATTTCTCATAATATTTATTTTTTTAGAAGCTCTTACCGCCATTGAAGTTAATCATAATAAATGGGATGACACAGTTTATAAGGGAGCTTCATTTTCTCTTGAAGACATCTGGGGAAATGGAATTTTATGGGGTGTTCCAAAACACAGGAGAACGATTGAAAAACGTTTAAAGCGAAAATTTGGACATCCAGATTATCATTGGAAACTGCTAAGACCGAGGACGAATATCATAACGTGCCATTCTTGTGGTTTCCCTCACGAAGCAGGAATTCTTTGTGGTGAGATTTTAAATCAGCAAAAAATGACTAGTTAATTATTATAATGTAATAACTTGGAATTCAATTAATATGTTTCCACTTTTTATAGCGCACTGCTATGGAAAAATAAAAGCAGAAACTACTAAAATGCAGGAAGAGGTTGAAAAGGAATTAGGGCTGGATCCAGTTGAAAAAGACGTTATCGTTCTTTATGAAGGTGAAACTGTGGATAAGAGCGATTTGTTTTGGAAGGTATGTATACTATTTTAATCACACAATATCATTAGTATAATGATTCTAATTCTTATATTGTAATAAATATTTTTATTATAAAGAAACAACGTATAGTGGAGGTGCCGAGAAAAAGACCGGAATGGTTCCATAAAAATCTACTACAACCAACAACACAAGAACCATCAGACAGTGTAGATGTAAAACCTACAAATCTGGCGTAAATGTGAATTCTCATTAAAGATGGTAGATATTTCTTCTATAGCTCTTAATGAGATTTATTCAGTTTTTTGTAATTATTGGATACATTGTTTTTCATCTGTGGTGTATAAAAAATAGATAGATAGTATATAACCTTGGACTTAGCGATTTATTTCAACTCTCTAGAATGCAAATCTACCCGTTTCTATTTTATTTCCATATACTTTATCTTAAAACATTATTTCAAAAGATATTACTTAAGATTGTCTAAACACTAACACTAGTTTGATGGATGAAAATGGTATATATGTGAGTTTTAAGGAGACCATTATTGTGTAGGTAAAACTATTTATAATTTATAGACTCAATATAATACTGTAAATTATTTAAATATGTTTGAGCTTTAAAACTATATTGCTACTTTAAATTACTATAAATGAAATGTAGGAAGTTGAATTTTAATTTGCGATAATTTGTACTCATAATTGTATCATTTCTCGTAAGTAGTATTCATACTTACTCATTTTTTTAAAAATAAGTTCCTTTTACATTTGCATTAATACAAATTCGATTCCACAATTGGACTATTTTTACATTCCCATCAGAGAAGGTATTATTTGCTCTTGTAGTAATGTTATAACAAGTTATTTTACATTAAAATGTATATCCACAGTATGTAAGATATTTGAAATTTGCGGGCTCTTACAATGAATCCTTTGTTAATTTTCATGAATTTTAGTGTTTAACTGCAATAACGATTCGAAAATACTTTGGTAATACATATAATGTAGATACGTATTTTCAAGTCATAAGTATTAATTAAAAATAATTTACTTCTAATTCACAACTTCAAAATCCTCGCTATTAAAATGAGTTAAAACGTGTTCGTGAAAAGCTGTAAATGATGTAGATTTTCCGTACGAAACACCACATAATGGACATATTCTATCACTAACATCACTATCGTTTTCCTCAGAATTTAAACCATTTTCAGTGATTGAATCGTCGGACGAAGATATATTTGATCTGGATAGATTTTCTTTTACACTAATATCCAAATCAATTTGTGTGCCGGTTTGACACAGTTTCTTGCAAGAGTTCTTTCGGCAAGTTTTACATGGTTTTCCTAGGAGAGATAAGAAAATTATTATAAATTTGAAATTATGTTCTCATTAATCTTATTAATTTATATTTTTGAGGAGATACTGACCGTTTTTTAAAGTCTTAATCTTCTCAATAATTCTCTTTAACCTAGTCTGTTGACTTAAAAGCGCATCTTTCGTTTGAGATAATCTAATGTCGTGATGCTTTAATTGCTCTAAGGAATCTGTATCCGCATCTTCAGGATAAGTGAATCCCACGTTCTGTAAATTTAAATCCGAACTGTTTTGTAGTTCTACCATCTAAAAATAATTAATCAAATCCATTAAAATGGAAGAAAATTTTTACTAAGAGATGAATAGTTTGATTTTTAATTAAGTATAAGGAATTGTACTTCTGCGTATTGTTGTTCTAATTCTGATTTTTCTAACATTATGCTATTAATGAGCCTGAGAGAGATTTCTTCCAAGCTCTGATCTTTGTTGCCTGTAAAGAAAAGACATTCATCTTTTTTATTAAAATTGATGACTTATTGAATTAAAAGATTAAGGTATTTCATCAAACCTCCATCCGTTGAAAGAAGGCATTTATGAGGATCAGGCTTATCGGGACATGGAACTTCCTTGAAACTATAAGCTAAAATATCTACTGGTTGAGTTGACGGATGTTTTTTGAGTGTATTTGATATTTTAGTCAGTTGGTTCCCCAATGATTTGTTAGCTCTGGTCAATCTGGTTAATCTATTCCATAGCTGCCGATTTTCAGCTGCAACCATAAATATGTGGTGGTTAAGTTGTGACCTCTGCTTTGTCAATTCTTCCACTTTTTCCTAAAAATATGTAGAAAAAGAATATATTAATATTAAATTATAATTTTGTGAAACGTGAATGTTACATATTATAAACTTGATAACATTATTTTGATATTATACATATGGCAAAATACGAACCCTCAAAATTAGAACTTCATCCTTTTCAGTATTTAACCCACTTCTCGCTCCACTTGCAGATCCATCTTTTCCACATTCTAATTTCAAACGAACATTTTCTTCTTCAACAGCAGCTAATCTCGCTTGTAAGTGTTGACAACGTTCTTTCATTGTTTGAAATGCAACTCGAAGAGCATATTGTGATTCCAGATTATCATCTTCTGGAATTTCTACTCCACTGAGATTACTCATATCTGAATTTGCATTTTTATGAAGGGAAATCATCCTGAATCAAAAATTAGACAGTTGTATTGTGAACCTTTCTCTTTCATTCAACTTCAATTAATGTGGAGTAAACGGAGTAAATACCAAATAATTTCATAAAAATTAAGTATGTACTTAATTTTATGAATGCAATTTGCAAGTAGATCAGAAATACAAGATTAATTTATTATAATTCTTGAGAGAATTGAATAGAAAGTAACAAAATGTTTTGTGTTTATGAGCTACAATTCCAATTTAGGTTAGAATTAAGATTTATTTTAGAGCATTGTAAAAAGTTTTGAGTTTTTTTTAGAAATTTACCTGGATTTTAAGCAGATAATATAATTGTGAACCAACGATGTAAATGCGTCGATTTCAACTAATTAATCGAAATGTGAATCCCCTTTCTTGTTGTTCACGTCATTTTCACTTTATGTCCTGTTATGTATGCACTTTTCAACAATGTATATGATATATATCAATGTACGCAATGTACGCATATATCTATATATGTAGCTTGTCAGCAGATGCACTCAAATCTCATATACGGCAACTTCAATTATGTCCCACCAACCTAATCTCTGGCAGAGTGGCAGCACTGGCAGGACTGGCATCTCCACATCTGACATCATGAATGGGTGTATGAAATAGTGATGGTGATCTGATCTGGTGTCTCATTGATCTGACCACATGACTCGACGTAAGTAAGGGGCATGAAGTAGACCGCGCCCACTCTCCCCACTTCTACGGTGGACATTCAGTGATTTGCTTATTGGTTTGCGTTGGTTAAAGTGCAGTGTCGTTTGAAAATAGTAGTAAAAAATATAAATATTATGCTTTGAAAATGAACTTCGTTATTTTTTTTGTTAATTGTCTATTCTATTATTTGCAATAATTCTACTTTATTTTGATAGAAACAATATTCAGCATTCCCTTTCAAATAACGCGCGGCGCATGCGTGTTCTACTAACCAATCCCGAGTTGTCCATCATTAGAGTAGAAGTAACTTCGTCCCTCCCGATCATCCAAGTTTACCCCCTCACCCAGCACATTAATTCTTACGTCCATGCATCACATGGCCTGTGACGTCACATTGCACATTATGCGTACCTACCTATTGCGTCACTTTAGAATTTTAAACTGCGCGCCAATAGCAACCAATCAGATGCCACAATAGGTAAATTGCCACAATACAAAGCATTTGTTGCCCTAGTAGAGAGTTTCAGGTTGCCTTTATTGAGATGTTGCCCTTCTAGAAGTTGCTGTAATTGAGATTTTTGTGTACCCCCTTTACTCAACTTCGCCTGTGCTGTTAAAGTTGGCTGCCTGCGCGCCCCACCGGAGAGATGCTGCCATAAGTCAAAATTTGGCGCGCGATTTAAAATAAAATTAATTTTATTCAATTTTGAATTGCGCGCCACATTACAGCCAATGACAGCATTTCTCCTGCGGGAAGCCAACATGCGCTGCGCCCGCAGGCAGCCAAGCCAATTAAACAGCACTGAACTGCGCATGCGTTGCGCTCTCGGCATCTGTTTTGACGCGAAATTTAAAATTCTAAAACGCAATACGAATTGCGCATGTGCAAAAGTTAGAGAAGTTACCGTAAGAGAGCGTCGAGTGTACTGAACCACGAAGTTTGAGCTACAGCTGCAGGCTGCAGCTAGTAGGCAGTCTTTCAATATGTACCTATGAATATGTACTTCATCATCTCCACCACTC
>JAUEJJ010000017.1:5321611-5343332 GCA_032164275.1 Synergus coniferae | reverse complement strand
TTTAGTAAAGAAAATTCTTACTTGTTTTCGAGCCATCCTTTGAGCGACTTTTATTTCATGTTTCGTTCTGCGAGCCATTGGGCTTCCAGGCACAATGGTGAAGGCACTCAAAGTAGGATTTTTTAAACTGAAACTTTTCTGGGGTCTCATTAATTCTGGGTTCAATTTAAATGTCTTATAAATTAGTTTTTGTTGATTCGGTCCAGCCTCTGGAGGAGGTATAAACACTGTTCGTTCACTATGTTGAGATTCGTCTAATTCCAAAAGCATGACTGTAAAAGATAATAAAATGTAGGGACTAGGAATGGTAAATGTCGGTCGAATTGACAGACAGACAAACATCTGACCGTCGTTGTATTCGTTGAAAATACATTACCATTTTCCTCATCAACGCGTTCCGTACACTCATCGAAAAACGCTAGACCAGCCATATCCATATCAGATACAAAACTTGTCTCCTCAATGAATCTAAAAATATTGTAAAGCAAAACAGGGAAAGCCATAAGTAAACAAATTAAAAATTAACTGAACTTTTATTAAAATAATTACCTTATAAACATCTGGGTTCGTACGAGCATGCTGTAAAATTTAGCATGAGCTTTATCACGACTCCTTAAAAAAGCCTGCATGTTGAATAAACTAGTTGGGTCTGTGGATCCAACCGTAGGCGCTTTTGTTATAGGCAATAAGTACGCACGATAGCCTTTTAAGATCATGGCCATGAATCTTAGAAAAGCGTCTTGTATCTCAAGTTCTAAAACTTGTTCTTTGCGTTTTTGTTGAAATTCCTTATCGACGCTGAAGTCCCCATCTCCTTTTTCTAAAATTATTTTTATATAGTTTTTCAATAATAAAAGATGAAGTATATTTTTAATTATATTAAAATGGAATATTTACCTTTCTGAGAATAACTTTTTCCAAGGGAAATTAATTTAGAATACAAGAGTTCTAGCCAACCTCTAAGCATTCTTGCAGCTTTTTTAGGTAAAAGTTTTACGTTTAAATATCTTTTGTCGTCGCAAACAGCTATATTATTTGTGTCTAAATTGACGCAATTAACGTCACTCGGTGGATCATATAAATCAAAAAACCGTGAGTCTACACCAATGAGAAATGGTAATGGTGCATGTAAAACCTATTTTAAAATTGTAATTTTCGTTGTTAGAAATATTCGTCACCAATTAAACTCCAATCTTATGTTCTACTACTAAAACTTACTTCTGCTAAGCCTAAAGGACACAGCGGTATATAAGGGCATTGCCACTTAAAAGGAAACAAGATCATAGCGATTGCTTCGCTCACAGATGTAAGAACGTCAGGTCTCAAAGAATGCACCAGAATTTTTTGTTCCGTCAATATCAAAAGTAAAATCAACATACAATTGTCTGGACCCAAATTAATTAACAACTGTCTAAAACTCGCACCAGATCTCGGTAAGGCTAAATCTTCAGGTTGAGTTAAAATTAAACGATCTTGACTGCTTAACTGTACTAGAATTCTTGGCCTCTGTGGACTGGGAAAAGGTATGTCACAAAGAAAGTACGAGATATATTTCTCTATAGGAACATTCTGTGGTTTTTCGTTAACCATACTGTGCAAAAAAACTAAAAATTTTTCGAAAGTATCGAAGAATGGCCAATGAGACAGGATGCATATTGATTTACTCAGATTTAATGACTGATTTTCAGGATCCACATATTGCAGTTTTTCTAACTGTGCTTGAGTCAGCTTTTTTAGGATACCGAATTTTTGTAAAGGTTTCATTTTAACTTGTGGCTTATTCGAAATAGCATCTAATACATCACCTAAAAGAATTAATGTCAAATTTATATGTGCTGTGAGATCAAGAGATTGAGTCTCATCTGAACCGAGTTGCGGTAATAATTTCAAAAATCTGTCAGACCAGTTTTATTGGTTTTTGTACTGAATTAAGATTTTAAAAAAATATTATCACAATTCTGCTCTAACGAACCCTAATTGATTAACATTATACTAATTTTATCTACGTGATGTAAAGAGAAAAGTAACTACTTTACCACAATTTGAGTTTGGTTCCGGGATTTCCAAACTTTCGGGATCAACTTTGCAGTTTGGAATGTTCAAATCAGGCATAACTTCTTCATAAAATGTAATTGCAGAACCATATATTTTTTGGGCAGCATCCGCAACGGTTAAGACGAATGTTGAGAAAACAGGTTTAGGCTTGCAGGCAACTTTCGGCCAACATTCAATGGTGGCACCCATTGGGAGACAAAACATAGCAACGGAGTTTGGAAATACAAAACTGTTATAGTCCGTCATTGGATACTTATAGAGTATGGCCGGCTTTAATGATATTAAATTGGCTCGGTTCATAGATTTTTTATAACATAGGAAAACATCACTGCCCAACATGCCTTTATTTAAATTTTTATTAATTACACAAAAGGCATGCGGTGGAGTTTCTCCTTTATTTGCCAAAATCACACATATGTCCGTGACAACTAGCGAATTGCAAGGCATTTTTTGACTTGCCCGCCTGTAGGTTACAAAAATTCTCGATGTGGAATTATTAACATTTGCTACGTGTCCGGTTGGCGTTTCCTCCACGATCTCTGCATCTTTCATTATCCGTTCTTTTCCGTCATATATGACACCTAAAAGAATTTATTTTCAAATAATCAGACTATGAAAATTGTAAATATAAAATAAAAAAATAATTAAAATGAATACAAAATTTTACCTATATCCACTAAAGGTGGTTTATCCCGACCTCGCTTGTAGCACAAATAACATTCGTTTGTTCTTAAACTCCCATGGTTTAAATCGGCAGGAAATCCACTAACTGTAGTATCTAATATAGTGTATCCTTCAGGACAAGATTCACCCAATGCTGGAAATATAACAGCTAAATCTGTAATTGGCGATGGCATTTGCATATCCTTCAGGTGCGTTCCTTCTTGGCACCAATCTTCTAACGTATTTTCAGACCCATTTTCTTCTTCAAAATCATCATCATGGCCCGGTAGACCAGCTACTACAAAGTAGTCAGCCACTCTTCTCTCGTCCATAATGTTTGTTTTGGGCCTTTTTATTGTTTACTGATGTTTACAAAGTTTTGGGAGGATAATGAATTTCTTATTCCATTGTTACAGGAATAAAAATGCAATATCCAGTCTGAATCCGAATTGTAGATTTTGGCAGGATCCACTTCATCCTGATTCAAGAAAATACACGATGCTTTTATAAAAGGTTTATCAATGATGGTGAACAGCTTCTATAACAGGATACACGGTGCAGCATATGAGTTTTTTCTATTGATTATATCAAAACATTTTGGTAATGACCATGAAAGCATTTGCGAGATATCAGACAATTAAACTCAATATAAAAATATACCAGGATCTTTCAGTTAAAATGATTTAGCTGCATCGCTTACCCTGTTTGAAGTAAAAGGTTTTTTTTTGTAACAAATTTAAACTCAATATTTTCACTGCATAATTTTTTCTCATTCTTCTTGAACGAAACTAATAGTGTTGGTAATTAATTACAGTAACAACGTATTTTTAATAAATACTCCTAAGATGTTTTAAAAGTGCTACCTTTAATCATAATTCTTAATAGTTCCGTCCATCGATGAGTTAAATAAAATATTCCCAGCATTCTTAAATTATTTAGTAAACACTGGCACATTCAATTATTATGTCACTCGATATATCAGAGAAAAGTCTCTTTTGCAACTGGCTGCATAGAAAATAAAAGCGGGATTAGAAAAGTAATAATAATTAAATATGACTAAGAAAATTGACTTTACAATATGAGTAACTTAAAACTAGGCAGCGTTTCTGACGTTTCTGATAAGAAAAAAAAATTTACTAAAACAAGTCATTGTACATTTAAATTTGTACTTTATATTGTGTACACAGTATAATCGAAGACTGTAATAATATAATTATACGTTTTTAAATCAACTGCTATAGAATTATAAGAAGATTAATTAAGATTTTTTAGAGTGAATATATATGTTCGAATTTATAGGTTAGTTGCCATTCAGGAGGAGTTTAATCTTTAAAGATTCAAGAACAGTGGAATGTAACGTCCAAGTTCAATAGACATAAATAGAACTTACCTACATTCGTTGTAATACACAAAAATATATGAATCACTTTTCCACGATCGCGTAAACGATAATAACTTTTGTTTCATGCGCGGCCATTACGTATAAGCTTTCACAGCCTGTTTACAAATTACAATTTTACTCCTGCAGGAAAGAGTAATAACATTTTTTATCGTTTTAGCTTTGTTTCTTTACTGGAATTAGAAAAAGACACAATAGGAAAATTTCCCTTAATCCCATATTCCCATCCTATGTATAACCAAAGATATTAAAGATTTCGAAACGATTGAAGCTGAGCATCAGAGTTGGGTAAGTAAAATACCTTGGGTACATTACATGGTTTTTACAGTAATTTACTAGGTATTATACGTCGAAAACACCAAATTTATATAGAGGGGGGGTTTTCTACGTAAAATACATAATTTACATAAGTAGAAAACCATGTAATGTACGTAAAAGAACCTCGAGTGTCGCGTCACTACACAACCCTGCTGAGCATGATTGAAAAAAACAAGGTTGGTTCCTAAAGGCTCGAGCACAATCATGAACTAACCATTACCTTAACCTAAAGATCGTACCCAATCGTACCGTCCTTTTCTATCATATTGCTCCAGCTCTCTTGTGACGTGACCGAAAGAGAGATGGAGCAATATCGACAGAACGATCTTTAGGTTAAGGTTGGTTAAGGGAACGAGGGGAACGAGGTAACGATTTAGTTCACGATTGTGATTGTGCTGGTTGAGTGTAGATATTTCAGTGACAATAACTTTCAGTCGAATGAGAAACGCTGTCGTGTAAGCGTGACAGCGTGAGTGGCATGGTTAGTTTCTGCTTCTGCGTGTGTATTCCTTAAGTTTGCAAGTGTCCGTGGCTTTTAAACTTAAAAACAAGTTCCATCAGACAGTGCATGTACTTGGATTACAGTGCAGATTCACGAAAAGTGAGTAACAATAAGGAATTTTTGAGCATAATGAAAGTGATAGAAAGGATACTAGCCACGAAAACATTCTTCTCTCAACATCATCTTAAAACTGGTTTTCTTAGATTTTTCTAGCAGCGCAGTAAATCTAACTGTTGTGCTGCGCCTTCACTTATTCTTCCTTTTATAAAAAATATTTCAAAAAAATATGCATTCAAATCCTTGTATTTTAATATTTTATATTAACATGTGTGGGCATACGCGATTCAAAATTGAGGCACAGATCTTTAACGTTCCATGAAAAATATGCAATACAAAAGAGTGTATTTCGATATGTTTATACGATATTTCTAATGGATCATCGAAGATATATATCAAGCATCAGCCGTATGCGTGTAAAAGTGTAATTTAATATGATATGTGCATTATTGCGCGAATTTCTTTCTACAGAAAGAAATGCGCGCAATTTAAATATATACAAAAAGTCATCGACAGTAGAGGAGAGTAGGTAGAGCCGATTAACAAAATAACAGTTCACCCCTGTGAAAGGAAGTACCAAATTATGAATGCCTTAAAAGAAAAATTCGTCATCAATGTTTGGCGTTAAATGACTTATATACTTGAAATAAAAGCAAAGTTCAGATACCAGCACTTTTAGAAATTTACTGAAAGTTAATTGTTTTGTATTTTAAATTCTGCTGTTGAATGTTTTAATATGTTGAACTCCTCGAGAGATTGAGTAGATTTCAAAGTAGCGCATAAAAATTATTGATCTCATCTTTACTCATCTTTAAATATGTGTAGATGCATATATAACTGGTGCAGCATTCAACAAACTCATAAAAACCGCTCTTCAGTGGATTGACATAATTAATATCAGTAATTTATACTCTTTATACTAGAGTCAATGAACGTGTTATAAGCTCGGTGCATTTCACTGATATTGCTCTTTGTGTTTATTATCATCTGTATTACTGAAAAATGAAATATACTATTACAGATTTTTGTTACAATATAATTCAACAAGTTTTCTGTTGGCTAATTATATGAATTTATTTATTACGAGCTAGATATTGCCAATTCCGGAAAACTACTATTAAAAGTCATAATAAACTTTACTAATTTGAATGAATTTTGACTTTAGAGAGTATTACAGAATATATTTTTCATTTTTTATTATTTGATAAATGGGAGAAAGCGTTAATAGGAATATGAAAAGCCCTTTCATGCTATACCCGCATCTCCTCGCAAATATTTGATGTTCCACTGATCATTGATGACAGACAGAAACCAAAGTTCACGTTCTTTTTTGGACTCGTGTAAACTGAAATTCGACAGAAAAAGGAATATACAAAATAGAAAATGGGTACATTAGTACTCAACGGGTTTATATAAGTTTTTTTCATATAGAATAATTTTCGTTGCAAATGAATCAGTATTTTAACATTGTTTCTAGTTTAAAATGCAATCAATCGTTCATTTGAATGTTCAGAACTTTATGACTTCAACGTCACACAAATTGGTAAAACCTAAGGTTGAAAAAAATACTTTACCATATTTTACTTAGATACCGAAGACTTAAAACTGTAAATAGTAGGAGACGATAAGATTGGAGTTAAGACAGCTGTTGACAGTTTTTGTGAAGAACTCGGTGAAGACGTGGTTTTAAAAGGCAAAATCTTTCCCCTTGATTATGCTTTTGTGATTATATATTCGTAATTTCTTTCTTGATAGTAATTTCCCTTTTCCAAAAGGAAACCGACTCTTTTGAAATCTCCATTTTTCACAGAGTCGCTCATAAATCTGACGAAGCTAATCAAAGTGATTTGCACAGATCGACGACCATTTAAACGCTATAGTTACACAGGAAATGATTCATCTTTACTTTTTCATATTATTTTCTTCACTCTTGTAATGAGCATTAGTCATGTTGCTGATTTGAAGGCTGGATTTTCTTCTCGGGTAATTCGATACTTGACATAAAAATGGAAGGAAGAAGTTCATTAGTATTTTTGAAAATAAAAAAATTTTGCCTCCCATGTAAAAAAAGTGTTTGTTATCTTTGTATTTCTGGGAATGATTGTCATTCAAGTATATTTTGAAGCATGTGCGTCAAAATGAATGTTCAGCAGCTGTTGTCGTTGTTTCTGTAGAAATTCGATGAATTTTTCCCGGTGCGACCACTTCCGCGCATGGGCGTTCTGCTTCTTACTATATGTACCGTTGTCAGACCTTTGGCCGTGACCCAAACAGTGGAAACCGGAATGGAACCGATGAGAAATAATAATGTACCCATATTTTTCCAACCCTCCTGTGTTCACTCTGTGACAATGCCTTTTCAGGAGAATGCTTGCAGTTTTGTGAGAAACGACTTTGCATGCTTTTAAACTTAAATGTCTACATTTTAAAATCCTACTTAGCTGAGAAATTTTGCATAAAATAAACGATTTACTTGTTTTTTTCTTTTATAACTTTATCAGAATGTCATTGTTGATTATTTATGCTTTTAAAGATTCCCAAAACGTGGGAACTTTTTTTCAAATTACTTGAAAATCTTGAAATTCTTTTGAATTTTTTGAAATTCCTTAAAATCATTTGGAATATTTTTAAAAATTCACTTTAAATTCATTAAAACAACCTCTTTTTATTATAGGATAGGATATGAAATGCGAGTTCTTGAAACAGTAAAAATATTTCTTTAATATTACTTTAATATTTTAGATATATTTTTGAAATTGTTTCTACTGCATTGCAGTTACGTTTTCTGTTTTATTAATCGATCCTTATTTATTCATCGTATCAGTAAAGTACATATGCGACACTTGTGAGGGATAATAAACGTTTTGCTCGAAATTCCAACCGTATGATTCCATGGTATATATTTCATCGAATGTTTCTCAAATTCTATCTTTCAAAACAGCTTAACAGTACGCTTGGTGTAGATGACAATATTTATGAAAATTGCATAATAGGATTCATTTGATATTTATATTATGATGCTTCATTAAATTACTCTCTCAGTCGAAAAGTTCACACTGCAGCAATGAGACTAATAACGATGAGTACAAACTATGTACTTTTATTGAAGAGTCGAGAGTCAAACAGTAAAATATAAATTATGTGGGCAAGATGGCTACTCTCCCCTTTATTATACGTATCATCTCATGATGCTGGGAATCATTACACAGCTCCCTTCTACACAAGCCGGTATGCACTTCCTGTTTATCAAACTTAGTGTGTTTAGTTCAAACTAAACTGTTGTTAAATCGTATCTAAACGTTTCAAAGAGCTGAATGAAGTTAATTTTTATACGAAAGAAAATATATACTTCTAATCTATCTAACAAAAAGTTTGTGTCTTAATTGTGCAAATTTTCACTGAATTTATATTGTCTGTGAAGATAGTTCTTTACTCTCAATTCAAGTGAAGCAATTATTGTAACCGTTAGAACGTTACTCGACCGACTTTGCAGTTGCACTTCAATTATTACACGTTTCTTGAAGATTAACAAAATTTCTTTTCTTACAAGAAACTTCTTTGTTCAAAATTAGAACCTGTCCTTTGTTTTAATAAAAACAAATGACTTGCTTTCTTTATATTGTAGTTTATAATATAATTAAAATAAAGTTCACAAAAATTGTTTTATAACTTTTATATTAGTCAGTGGCAATCAACTCCAATCAGAGAATTTTAAGTCATAATTTTAAATTGTTTAGATTAATTCATTTATAAGCAATTGGAAATGAAAAACAAATCGAATTCTCGAAAACATTTCACATTGGAAATTTGTACTTTTTATTATGTAAGTTTATACTCATTTTCAGAAGTCTTTTAAAAATCTCATTAATTAAAAATTGCTTACGTCTAAAAAGTTCGCTGATTAAAGTCTTACTTGTGAAGAATGTTGCTGCAACATGCATGCATTCAGTGAAAGGGAGTTTAAAGTTCTTTAAGATGAAAACGTGTACTCATATTCAGTAGCAAATTCCTTTCATAAGCAAATTTACATGAAATAGTTCAATGACGTTGTCAGTGTAAAAACTTGGACTCTGATGCATAATAAAAACTTTGGTACCACAGAGAAGTAGATTGCACTTCGTGGAATATTAATTACTTAACCATTATTATTATTTTCCTTTGTTTAGGCGTTCTTTGGTAAAAATATCACTTTTTATTATTTGGAAGATAAAGTGAAACAAAGGACAAAGTTGTAATACGTCATTTTCATATGTCATTTTCGTCGAATTCATTCGCCACGTTAAAGGGGTAATTACGAAAACAAGCGTGTACTATTTTGTACGCGTAATTAGCCATTTGCGTTTCTATGACAAAATGAGTGTTTTTCTGAGGATAACAGGTTAACACCGTAAACGCAGTGAAGAATTTTACTCTTTATATCAAGGACATACGTGCATTGCACGTATAATACACTTACTCTTAAAAATTCCGCGAATATTGCTGACGGCATAATCAGCCGCTAGTTGTTAAAAGTTGCCGATAAAATTGCAAGCGGGACCACTTTCTAATTTGCAGTTATTCATTTTGAATTCATTAAATAACTTGGTACTTTTCCATACATGATGATCAATTAGGAATGAGATTAGCAATCACAATGATGTTACCAGGTGTGCGGTTCAAAAATGCAGATGATTTTTAAAATATAAAATTCACGTGTATTCGAAATATATCTGACATGAGAGAGCATATCACTATTATATAAGAGGGACAAATTCTCACGTGCAGACCATTGAAAAGACCACAACGTGTCCAATTAAGGTGTCCAGCCTTCTAATTACAAGTCCACTTATTGCAGAGACACTCGACCTACTGAAGAAGACCATGCAAACAAACGTATTAAAGGCAAGGAGTTAATTTAAATAATTGTGTAATCGTTGAAAAATAAGAAAAATGTAGTAAAGAAGCACACATAGTTTTTGTGATACATACTGTTGCTTTCATTAAACTCGGGGTGTAATGTATCGTGCTCGAGAAAGTAGAATGCACAAAAATCGATATTTGCCTACCCTGAGATGCTGTATGTATAAGATGTATATTGTATATCGTGTTAACCAAGGTTGCACTGGGTCAAAAAAAAAAGGATAGAGTTATAAACATATGGAAAAGTTAGAGCAAGAAAAGAAGGCAATTATTGTGCAAATATGGGACAATCAGTGCTGTTCATTTAGTCTAACAGATTACGTGTTTCTTATTGTTTTAATGTTTTCTTCAGTTTCTTAATTAATGGTCGTGATAAGAACTTTCCAATCGTTAAATCCTGATGTAGAGTCTCGAGTTATTTCTGTAACTATGTACTTTTTGTGAAAAAATTACATAAAGTATAGTAAAATTGTTAGTGACTTGTAAGCAGTAAGCTGATTAAAAGCTTTATTATAGTAATAATATTATATAAAGAAAATTTGGTTCTCAGTCACTTTCACTGCTTCAGGACGAAAGGACATTAAACGAATTTGGTTTCATAAGGTAATCTAAATGATCTACGTTCTAGTATAGATCATATGATTATTTTGGGATAGAAAGTGTGCGTATGTAAATTCTTACTTCCTGATATATTTACTACACTCGTTAGCAACAGCATACAAACTTTTTGGTCAACTTTGAATGGTAAAAAAAATGATAAATTATGCAATTTCAATGAAAGAAAAATAGGTGATTATTTTTATGAGGTTTTAATTTCAAATAATGGAATTACAAATTTCAATGCCTGAAGACTTCGTCGAGGTCTTCATGCATTGTACGTCCTCAGGATTGGAATTTCATCCTTATCAGTTCTGCAGATCATATTGTCACAATTCTTAAGTCTTTTGTCCCTCCACACTTTGATGACAGTTATTTTAGTATCTTAAACTCCTGACGCCAACAGTAATTTTGCATCGTGTTGTAATTATGTTCAGGAAGTGTATAATTTAAAAAAAAACGATTATATTCTTAATATTTATATAACTTAATGAGAAATTAAATGTATTGTATACATACTAATAATACTAGCTTTTATTGAAGATAACAATAATTAGAGTGTGACATCTTTAATTTAAATGAATCAAAATATAGAAACACGAAATTTAAAAGTCATTTAATGGACTCGGGTCAAAGATAAGACGAATGAATTGACACACATAGTACATTTTCATAGAGCGTTATCACCAATGATAAAATGCATTATAAGTATGTTGAGTATCTTTGACTTACACTATTTCTATTTTATCTTCCCTAAAATAGAAAGTTATGTTTTTCTCGATTCATAGAATCATATTGTAACTCAAGTTTTCGAAAATTTTGCAGTAGCTTTTTTTCTATACATATAGCTTTCTAATTCATTTTTTTATACTAAATATTTATCTCATCTTTGAAAGTGCGCATCACAACAAGGAAGAAAAAAAAATATAATGAAACGGAAACGCGTATCGTGTTTAAATAACGTAGGAAATCGCGAGAAAATTAAACTGAATTCTTGAATATTGAAAACGAAAAAAAAAATTGTATATTCCAGAAGAGATGTAGTATTAATAAATTCAAAAAGACCTGATTCAACGAAGCATTTTACCTAAAATTTTAGTGCAGTAGACAATAACCAACAACGACATGCTTAGTGGGCGGCATCTCCTGTTATTATGTATAGTTTTATATTATGTATATTTAGTAAAAATGTTCTTTTAAAATATTGATTACATTACATCCTCTTTCATTCTTTTTACCTAAAAAAAGTTGTGTTATGCGTTTTTAGAAAGCGAATGCGGCTACTGAGGTGTAAAATAAACTTTTACGAATTTACGATAGACATTCTTCACTCATATTTGCATTTTATGGTTTTTTAAAGAGTTTTCTGGTATTATAAAAGTTCATTCAACTTTGGAAGAAAATGAAAAAAGTCGTTCTCCATGGGATTGTTTGAAAATGATTATTGTGTATTATAAATTTACTATTTTTTTAACTTTGCGTTTTCCTTACCATATTATTCTGTAAATAATTGATCTAATGCAATTCAATATTCAAGAATTTTTTTTACGATATCGAGGATAGTCTTTCACAGACTATATCACAGTGTCTGTATAATTTAAGACTTGAGATATAAAATGCGATTAGATAATGCACGTTTCCTTGAAATAATTTTGTTAATGAACTTCATTGTCTGAAGTGTAAGCAATTGAGTTTAAAAGTAAAAAAACGAAAGTTGGAGAAAAATGCGTCGAAAATAGAAGCTCGAAGTTTACATTTTCAACCGCAATAATCATAAATTAGTGACAAATCTTTGTGTAAAACAACTTGCATGATTGTCGATAAAAATTTTTGTCACATCTATTATTTACGTGTAATTTCAAACGTATATATATATGTGTGTATCAAGGCACGGATAAGAGTAATCACGAATACAGTTTCTATCATCCTCTCCTTTGTTTCAGGAAAATAATATGATCTTGTACTGTCATTGGATGCATAATGCACATCCCACGCACAGAAACTTTATGTACTATCGCGTGCAGTAGAACCACAACCTCTGATTCATTTGCAAACCCTCACCCCTGGCTTTTCGACATAAACTAGCTAACACCCTCAGTTTCAAAGGGTCAGGTTAAAAAAAGCTGCAAGATTTCGTGCGTGCATTTCCCCTATTTCTTTGATCCTTCGAACAGTTGTCGACAATTAATATCCTATTGTGAAGGGTGCAATTTAAGGGGGACTCACCCCTAAATATTGAGTCGCCTTTTCTGCTAACTCGTTTTTATCAGAAGCGTGTTGAGTTCGGGAAAATATTATTCATACATATAAAGTTCATGATATTTATATTGATTCCGAATTATACATTGAATTCTTTTCCACCGATTAAGACCTCTTGTCTGTAAATATATAGACAAGGAAATTTTTTTAAGATATTGAAGAAGGAAAGGTTTCTTTGGTACTAATTCCAGCTAATTCCTTTTTTCGATTACATGAGCAGAACAATAAAGGTCGTTCACTTTTCTCGTTGAAGTTCTTCCTGGCTCTTTCCTCTTTGAATAAGACTGCATTTGTAAACCGCCTGTACCACTCCGATTTACGCACTAGCATTACGCTCCGTCCCTCTTCTTAGTCTGGCTTCGCACCTACACTACTTCAAGTGAGTTGTACTTAAACTTGTGTAAGTACTGGTTTCGTTTTTATGAAGGCGTGTAATACTGTCCATATAAAACACTACCTTGGCCATTCATATATATATATACACATTGCTCACAGTGTAGGGAACCGATCGTATAAAACCAAGCAAGCACTGCCAGGCGCGGACAAAAACCGAGGACAAAGAGAGTTGATGGCAAAAAAATTAGTTTTAAGTACCCAAAGTAACGTTTAACCTGTCAACGAAAAAAGCAACTCAGAAATAGAGACGATGTTGTGATAGCATTTTTGGTAGGATAGGTGTCCATGAGAAATGGATGAACCCGAAAAAGTTAAAACTGAATTGAATAAAAACATTTATCTTTATAAACTTTGCAAGATAAGAATAGGATGGAATCTTTTGGGACATTATAGGATTTTCCCATTCATCTCCGGGCTTTCCCATTACTTCCTTTTTCCTGTCCTTCAACTCTTTAGTCTCTGAATTCTTAAAGATAGTTTATTGCTCTCCACAAATTTGAAAGTATAATGATTAACACACTGTTTGTGAAGACTTGTCTATTGTTTATTGTTCCTCGTGGTTTTCAGCCAGTATATATAATCTCCACTAACTTTGTGGTTACTGCGGTTTACATGATGGAAACATGGCTAATTTAACCATTTTTTCATTAATTTTATTGTTATCCACATAATTAACTCTTATTTAGTTTCTCTTATTTCTTCTCAAGCCTAAAAATTAAAATACTACACTAAATCACTTTGTGTAACAAATACGAAGTCATGCCAAGCATCTTTAACTATCATTCATAAAAGAATACTATCATTCATCCAAGAATTGATGAGTCTTGATCGAGTTTGCATGCCTATCTAATGAGAAGTTGCGAAGGACACTAACAAGTGATTCCTACAGCATACAAAGGCATCGTCTTGAATTTTATATCGTTTTCCGTATCAGAAGAAGAGGAGAGATATTCTTAGTTTCTGTATAAGGAGGGGATGAAAGGTAACTGAACTTTCCCAAGTTAAATTTGAATCGATCGATAAACTGGCTTTATGAATCTGGATTTGGTTTAAAACAGACGAAATATGGATTTCGATAGATTACGTCCAATATTGATCTGAAGAATTATTAATAGTTGTGAAGGTAAATCTATTTAATAATAATAAGATTGCACAATTACTGAACCAGTGATTGTAGAAAAAAAAAACTGTGTACTTTGAAGTAGAGCATGATGGGACATCCTGTAACGATGTCGTCTCGCTAGACTTATAAGAGGTCGAGAAGCATTAAACGGATTACGGATGATGGGATTTAAAAAGTGAGTGGGTAGATATCTACTCCAGAAGAGTTACAGACTGTTTGAAACTAGTACACTGCAAGAAAAATATACCCGGTGACTCAAATTTTTATTCATGAATAAATTTCAGTCTATTAGGCTTCTACATTTTGTTGCTTTGCGTAAATGATTCAAATTTTTAATATAGCGACTATTAAAATAGGAATAACAGAAAGAAAAATATTTCCAAAAATTTCTACATTACATTTCTTTTTCCAATGAAAGTGTCGGATTAAGATTGATATTTTGGTACTTCCGGTAACGTGCCGTTGAATTCTTTATATTAATGAACCTTTCGTGAATCACATCTTGTCTGGAAGTAGTAAAAAATGTGAACCCGGCTAAGTGTAGCACGTGCGTCTAAATGATTCAGAGTTGAGGAGGAATTATTGTTATGATCATTTTCATTGATGTTTGATTTATATTTAGACAGATGTACAATAAGTACGTGTGTGGGCAATTTATTATGAGCTCATTTGTATGTTAACAGTTAGACTTCTCATTTTCCAAGAATAGTAATAAATTATTAGAATAGAACAGAAATAAAATTTCTGTCTCATATTTCAAACTGTAGAGGTAGAGTGAAAAAGAAAACGTTAGTCAATTTTTGGGTAACAGATATAGTGACGAGTAACTTTGATAAAAAAGTTATTTTTACGGTAAAGAATTGCAATTCTTGTCTAATGATATTCAAGAAAGTGAAAAATTACTTTTTAATCCAGGAAAAAATTTTCTTGAACTATTTTTGTACACGTGGCTTTTGTCCAAGTCTCTACTGAGTACTGAAACTTTAAGATTGAAAATACTAACAAAAAGTGAATAAAATGCACATTATAGATATTTATTTTATTTTTCAGCCTGGGGATTATGATGTAAACTGCCCATGGATGAAGCTGGATCAAAAAATCCTAAAAGCACTCCTGGTTGAGTTGTTGGAAGCTTTTGGCTGGATTGAGGACGGGGTTGAGGAGATGCCAGATCGAGGCTAGAAGAACAATTTAAAGCTCGAGTACTCGAGTTTAGAAGAGTAGAAATACGTAAATAAAATCTAGGAAAATGGCGTTCGTTGCAAGAATATCTGTTACAGTTGCAACAATCGTATTATTGTTCAGCATAACAAGTGCTGCTTTAGAAGGACCCAATGTCTGCACCAGACAGGCAGAGTAAGTTTCAGTAGCATTTTTATATCATATTATATTAAAGGGATTTAAGAGATATCTAAAAATTCAAAGGAAATTAAAAAATATTGAATATATATATATATATAGGTCTTATATGCTAATTAACTGTAATATTTTAAATTATTTGCAGATATCAAGTAACAGTTAAGGTATCTGAGCAGAAACCTTACATGGAACGGGAACACACTTGGTGCTTGAGTTTTCCACCAAGGTGTTCAAAATACAAAGTAATTTACAAGACTATATATACTACTCAGGTGGGTTTCGAACTTTCCAGTATTGTTTATTCTCAATGAATTATGCTCTTTTCCATAAGTGTTTTTGTTATATTAATATTTTGTTGCAGACCTTAACAAAACAGAAACCAGTCGAAGAATGTTGTAAGGGATACACCTTGACAACGGACGAGGAACGTTGCATTCCTGTATGTTCAGAAGATTGTCGTCATGGTCGTTGTACAGCTCCGGATGTCTGCACTTGTGAATCAGGATACGGTGGCCCATTCTGCGATATCAGTGAGTTAAAACTGAAACATTCAATCACCAAATTCATTTCATAATTCTGCAATCTATATGCAATTAGCTGACCCTAAGAAAGATTATCATTCCTCATAAATTATGAATATGAAGCTCTGAATCATTATTCTTAAAGCTCTGATTCATTTTTATCAAAGTTTAATGTCCAGTCTTACATTTTAAAAATAAACTAGCGGAGTCCTTTGAAGAATTAAGGTAGCAATTGTTTGATAGATCGTCTCAGACAATAAAAATGACAATAAAGTGATGAATATGATTAGAAGTACTAGAGTGAGGAAGTCTTTACTTATTATAATGTTTTTTTATTTAGAGTGTCCATTCGGTAAATGGGGCAAGGACTGTCAAAAGAATTGTATGTGTCAAAATAACGCAAGTTGCGATCCCTTTGATGGCAAATGTATTTGCACCCGAGGATGGAAGGGACAATTATGTGACAAAGAATGTTCTCCGGACCGTTATGGACAAAATTGTGGAGAAATCTGCAAATGCAAAAATGGTGGTAGCTGTGAGCACATTTCTGGCGAATGCATCTGTGCCCCTGGATATACTGGACCGCTGTGAGTTTTTCATTTGGGTCCTAAAGCGAACTATGAATCACTTTACATATGGTCTAAAATTAACGAAGGTATTCAGAATTCTAAAAGTGATTTCCTGTTTTGAAATCTAGTTTTTATGGAGCAAATTCGAGCCTTGTAATTATATAGTTCGAGAAAGATAAACTGTCGCATGGTACGAATATGTTAATTTCTATTTTTATTTTTACCCAGATGTACAGACCCGTGCCCTGCCGGTACACATGGAGATGAGTGCAAATCTGAGTGTCGCTGTCAAAACGGCGGATCCTGCAATCCCAGAACTGGAGAATGTATTTGCACTTCTGGATGGATGGTACTTTATTTTTAACTATGTTAATTATATTATTTTCTTGGCTTCTCGTCTTCCTTTTTGCTTATTTACAGTCAAGAGACGGGTTTCTATAATTGTACATAGAATATTCCTTGGATACAATCTTCAAGTCTTTATATTTCAGGGCTTAGTTTGCGCGAATAGGTGTCCAGATGGCTTCTGGGGAAATAACTGTTCGATGGCATGTGACTGTTACAATGGCGCAACATGTAACCACATTACCGGTGACTGTTTGTGCAAGGCCGGTTTTAAAGGAGAAAAAGTAAGCTCTAGTCGCATTTTTAAACATACAGGTGTTATAAAGACTTTCACAAATCGGATTATAATAATTTGTGTATCTATAAACGAGAATTTGGTTAGATAAACTAATTAAAACCAGTTTACTTGAAAATCTTCAAGGTCTTACGATTCTGCGTCAAAGCATGAATATTCTATTGTATATCAAAGGAACCTAATTGGATGTTTTATTTTATTTTAATTTCAGTGCTTTAACAAATGTCCCGAAGGAAAATTCGGCGAGAATTGTGCAGGTCGTTGCAATTGTCTAAATGGAGCAACTTGTCATCCAGTTGATGGCAAATGCGAGTGCAGTCCTGGATGGAGGGGAAGATATTGCAACGACAGAATTTGTCCTAATGGATTTTATGGTCCTGATTGCAAAAAGGTTCATTTCAAAATAATTTATTTTAATTTAAAGGCCCTCATCTTACATGAGCATAATTTACATAATACCTCCTATCGAAAGTTCGATCATGGAGTCAGTACGCTCTCTAAAATATAATAATTTTGATTTTTTTTAAAGGTTTGTGAATGCGACAAGGAAAATACGGAACTTTGTCATCCATGGCGTGGTGATTGCTATTGTAAGCCCGGATGGGGTGGCAGCACATGTTCACGAACTTGTCCTCTTTTAACTTATGGGAAAAATTGTGAACACAAATGCAAATGCAAGAACAACTCTCAGTGTTCTCCAATTAATGGAAGCTGCATTTGCGCCGCAGGATATAAAGGTGAGGATTGTAGTGAGGTCTGTCCCGAAAATACTTATGGTGAAGATTGTGCACAGAAATGTGCTTGCAAAAATGGAGCCAATTGTTTGCGGGAAAATGGACGCTGCAACTGTACTGCTGGTAAGGATGAAAGTTCCTTATTTTCTTAATATTCGGAAACGAAATATTTTTTCCGAATGTATAGAGTCAGTAACACTAAAAGATGAGGAATGAAGAAGCAACTAATATTTTATTTTCTTTGGACTTTTATTTTATGTTACGTCCGCTTTACCCTTCTTATTTCTCAGTTTCTGATTTTCACCTATTAAAAATCTTTTTTTTTTTTTTATTACTTTTGTTTTTGGTGAAAAATTAGAGATGGTAAGTAATTAGATTCGTTATTACGTACTTGCAATTTTATTAGGATGGGTTGGAGTCCTTTGCGATCGTCCTTGTGACGACAAATTCTTTGGTCTGGGCTGTGAAAATAAATGCCAGTGCTATAACAATGCAGCCTGCAATCCGCAGAATGGTAAGAATAAAGTTGATTAAACATGCTTAGTAACTATTAGGTGCAACTTTACCTTCTAATCTAATCCCAGCTGACAAAATGCCATAATAAAAGTATGCTTCCATTCCCAACAAACTTACAATAATGCTTGTAGCAGAGAGTGCAGTCCATTTTTTGGTGACATTGCTTTTATAGACATTAAATACAAAATGACAGAATTACAGAAAATATCAACATTTTCAAAGATATTTCAAAAATCTTTTGGAATGTTGCATGCTTCAATAGTGACAATTATGGCAAAATGTCCTGAATCTAGAGTTTTTTTTATGTACTTTATACTATCTTCAATTTTTTTCCAAGCATGATTGTTTTTAAAACAGAACACTTAGAAGGTGAGCTTATCTTTTTGCCTTCATATTCTCAACAATTTTCAACTCTTATTTCTACTTTTTGTGAAATTGATCTTTTAAATTTTGAAAAATCTTTTGCACTTGAATGTTAAGTTGCATCTTAAAATCTATTCTATGCACGTACACACAAAAAACACATATTTTAAAAAACGTGTAGGCTCATGCACCTGTGCTGCTGGTTTCACCGGTGAGCATTGCAAAGACAAATGCGAGAAAGGATTCTTCGGACATAATTGCTCACAGATCTGCGACTGTGATCCAGAAAATAGCCTTGACTGCGATTCTGCTACCGGTCGATGTATCTGCAAGCCTGAATGGAAAGGTTTGTAACATTTTGTCGAATTCATAGACAGATTGATAAATTCACGTTTCTATTATCTTATCTTTACTGCAAAAAGATGATGGAAGGATAAAAATATTCTTAAGAAATGTGATTTAAGTCTGTTTTCCTATGAGCCATCAAAATATCCAATTTGTCTGAATCATCAATCAAAAGTAATAGAAGAAATATAAGAATAGTTTTCATTTTTTTTTTTTGGAACGTTTATCCGTTTTTATGGATCTGTATATAATAGAAAGAAAATAGAAAGAAAGAAAAATATTGATTGGTGCGAGGCAATGAGGAACTAAGGTCTTAGATTCGGCACAGTTTGATATTAACAATAAATAGGAATTCGATGTGAAACGCAATGTCCTCCTGGACTTTATGGAGAAAAGTGTCACTCTCAATGCAACTGCAAGAATAATAGCTCCTGCGATGCAAGCACTGGTGCCTGTGTCTGCTCTAGAGGATGGGAAGGTTCAGATTGTAATCAACCTTGTAAAGAAGGATATTATGGTGTTGGCTGTAAAGAGAAGTGTCCTGAAAAAACTCAAGGTAAGGAGAAAATTGTTTTTTAAATTTATGTTATATGGGATCAAAGATCACTACTAATATTCACGGGTTTCATATTTTATATTTGGGAAATGGTAAATGGTAAATGGTGTATTTCTATTCTCTGCTTCGATCCCTAGATCTCATCCTCCTCTGTTTCTTAAATAAAGCTTCCTCTCAATTTGCTTCAATTGCCGTAAATAGACAAATTAGGTTTAACTCTAACTCAGAATTTAAGATTATTTTTCAACACATTCAGTTTTTTTGTAGATCTTTTTTTTTCGTGTTAGAGTATTAATACAGTAATGTATTTATATTTAAAATAGGAAATGCTCATTGCAGAAGAGAGGAAATTAAGAACTACAATGATGATGATCTGACTCGAATAGAACTTAGGAAGAACTTTTATATTTAAAAATCTGTAGTACATATCTAATTTATTTATTTATTAATTTTACAGAAAATAAAAATGTAGTTAGCTTGCTTGAATAGAAATTAGAGAATGTTCTCTCTTTTATTTCTAGTAAACTGTAGAAATAATTTAAATGCATCCTCCCTTAAATATTTATCATAGCACGTTACTAAAACTTAAAAAAAAAAATAATTCTCTTCTGCCTGCCCTACTGGTCAACATTAGGAAAAAAATTGTAAGTATATATTAAGCCCTCTCTTTTTCGCAATTAGGACAATCCAACCCATCGATTGTATATTTCAGATTTTTTAAGGCTTATAATTCATTGCTTGTTATATGATTTCATTGTAATTCTTTTAAGGTCTCCTCATCAAATAATCTGAATTTTTAAAGCAGCTTTTTCATTTTTTTTTTTTAGGAAACATGACCTGCGATCATGTTACTGGGGAATACATCTGCAGGCCAGGGTACTTAGGACTAACTTGTGAACATCCATGTCCTCCGAGTAGATTTGGACTGAACTGTGCAAAACATTGTACTTGCAAAAATGGTGGAGAATGTCATCATGTAACAGGTGAAATAAAGAATAAAGAAAAATAAAGAAAATTTATTACTATAATGATAAAAAAAATCACCAATTAGAACCTGAAGTATTAGTGAAGTTTAAGATCTAGTTTTAAGACAAGTTATTCATAAAAATGTTGAAAATTCTGATTATTCATTTTTAGGACAATGTCAATGCCTTCCTGGCTGGCAAGGAGACCATTGTCAAATACCTTGCCCTGAAGGAACTTATGGTAACAATTGTACACAGCATTGTAAATGTCAGAATGGTGGACAATGTAGACCTCACGATGGTTCTTGTAAATGTATGCCTGGATGGGCTGGTACCAGGTGCACTGAAAGTACGTAATTATAATTCCCTAAATTATTTTAATTATTTAGATTTAAGATTAAATAAAAATCGAATTGCCTTTTCCAGTTTGTCCAGAGGGATATTTTGGTGATCATTGCATGAAACCATGTGAATGCAAAAGTGATTCATTCATTTGTCACCCAGCTGATGGATGTATCTGCAAACACGGATTCACAGGTAAAAGATTTTATTGTGATAGAATCATAATATTAATCAAGTTTTTTATTACATTTATTATTTTTCTGACAGGAGCTAATTGCGATGAACCTCTGACTTTCCGGAATATTCAAGAAAAGGAAGAAGCAGGAATTGGAAATGTTGTTGCAGGGGTATTTGCTGCCATAATGGTAATTGCGATATCTCTCGCTGCCTGGTTTTATCATCGCCGTAGAGTTGCTGATTTGAAAAAAGAGATGGTTCAAGTACAATATATTGCCGAACCTGTAACACCACCTGGTAAGTAAATATTTTAAAGTACAGTTGTTTGTTTAAATTTTTTCGAATTTCGTTTCCAATTTCCAATTT
>JAUEJJ010000017.1:5308695-5319745 GCA_032164275.1 Synergus coniferae | reverse complement strand
CTTTTAAGTGCGAATTGCAATTGTATTAATTTGTGTGTGCTTTTGATTGTGTAAACCTGATTGTGAGTGTGTATGTTCAAAAATTTAATCGAGAGATAAAAGCGATAATTGTACATTAACTAAGTAATTTTATCGAGATTCACATATCGTTAATCTTCACATTTAGTCAAAATGTGGACCGACCATGTTGAAAATAAAGATTATATTTTATATATAATGTTCGTCACTAAAATTTGAAACTTGAAGAAATTTATAACGTGCTAAAAAAATGTTCAAATCAATTAAAAGTAAGTAGGATTTTTTGAAGTAGGATCAAATATTTCTGACTATATTTATAAAAAGGATCATCATCCTTGGATCATAAGATCTCTAAGTGATATGTGAACTCAGATTGTATATGCGTGAAAAAAGAGTATGACATTTACCTGTGATAAAAGAATGGAATAGAGGAACAAGAAACTGTGCAAGTTAAATATGTGTATGCAAGTATCTGATATGAATTTATGTGAAATTTACAACCTGTCTTTACTTGGGAAATAAAAAATCCTAGTTTTAAAAAAATAGCTGGGACATTAACCAAAATATTGATGGTGTGTATAAAAAATATTTAAGTTTGGTTTAGCCTTACAGAACCAATTGTTTTTATAAGAAAGATATTTTTAAATTAATTTTATTACGAAACAGTATCGGATAGTGTTTAGTCAAGACAAAAAAAAGGTGCAGATATAGATCCATTTTATAAATACGCTTTCGGAATTGACAACTGGCGATAATTATTAGAGGACTTTTCAGAAAATGAAGTTCATTAGGTACAACATTATTATTTCATATTCTAGTTTAATATATTAAGAATTAAAATTTATTATTAAAATAGTAATATATTATTAATGCGTCGTTCACAGTCGGTATCTATAATAATAGTAATTCGAGTAATTATTTTTAATGAAAGAAAGAAATTGATAAGCTTGATATTTATGAGAAGAAATTTTTTTCTATTGTCTGATTTATGTTATTAGAAATAATTGAAAATTATTTCTAAATTAATGTCAAAAGACTCAGACCTGCCTGAACTTTATATGTTTTCTCTCAACCCCTAAGTAATCGTATCTTCCTCGGACCAAAGAATACACTCTAATTGTAAGTAGGTAATCGACAGAGGGTCTAACTTAATGTGTTAGAAAAATAATATATTCGGTATAGAAGATGTTTTAGGATCAACGTGGATTCATTTTTAGATCCATTTAAGGGAGTTGCTATGACAATTCTGACGTCACTGAGATTTCACCAGGGTAGCTATAATTTTTTATACGTTCTCTCATTGAGAAAGGTACTTTGTTTTCGTGTATATCGATTTGCTATTTCCAACCCCAAGAAAAAATGATCACTCTCACGCATATTTCTATTTTTAGAAGATATAAGCCCCTTCTAATGAAGATTCTTATCAAAATCTGGAGAAGCTTTGATTTAATGAAAAAATCAGAAGAAAAAAAATGTGCCCATGAAAATAATTAGGTATTTTTGAGTGAAAAGGTTTGAGATGAAAAAATAAAAAAAAAAATAATAAATAAACGTAATTTCATCAATTTCAATCTAAAAAATCAAGCGTGTGGAGATTAGTCTCTACATTTGGATTTTGAATAGCAATTTACAGCCAATGAAACTGACTTATACGTAGAGTGGCGTTGCAGAAACAACAATAGCGCAACTTCATTTACGAGAACTGCAGTTTCATTTCAAACAAAACGTGCGTGACTACTTTAGAAATATCGAATAGTGGTCTTGAAAATCCTCGAATTAGACGGTCTTGACATTGCTTTTCGGCCTCTTTTAAGACGTCAACAGGTTCTAAGCACTTGATTTTTGAGACGACATTGATTCATTCCTAAAAATATGCCAATTCTAGTAATTTTCTTAAATAACTTTGAGTTAATTATAGAATTACTTAACTTCATATTGTTCTCATGGCTTAATAATTTTATGAGATAAATTTATTATGAGCTTTCCCAGAAAGAAATGCACCAAATAAAATTTAAAGGTGATACTGGAATAAAAATAATTCCTGATGAGTGTTAATTATATGTAGATATTTCTGTTCTTTTCAATTTTATATCCTCCCCTGTCCAAGTGATTATATTTTTAGTAGTTCTGAGATTAAAAAACTTCATTTTTAATCAAATTAAGAAGATATTATGTATTTGCATAGAAAGGAGGGGTTGAGTGTCATGTCAGGAAATTGACCTTTTCTGAGCTCTTCAGAGCTGACAGAATAAAGAGTCTTGAAGGTATTGAGGAGGAAGAAGTGTAGCTAGCTCACTCAAGGACCGATGAGAGGAACAGACACCTGTGCCTAGTCAAATGCGGTACCTATTGATTCGGTATTTTTAGATTGAGTCGCGTCAACCCCACGGCATCAAATATTAACCCTCGCCCGAAATAGAATTCTCCTCCGCTTCAACCCCTCCTTTATCAGCTGATGTCTAGATCGTATTGTTTAGACACAGCTGTCGTAGCCATAAACGAATTTATTACACTCGTAACAATCTTCGTCATCAAACTGATATAAAAAGTTGGGTCTACCGCACATAGAAACTACTCAGAGGGCAAGAGTGTCCCAAGACATTTTTAGGACCTCCTCAAAACTTCCTAAGTCAAGGAAGTTTTCACCCGTTCTAAAAAACGTTTTTTAAATTTTACGTCCTAATGATTTTACGTCTGGTGAACATTGTACTAATTGTTCTTGATATATTAGACCGTGAAATCAACCTTTGGAACGATAACCGCGATAAATTTTGGAAAATTCATTTTGCGGCACGTGCCTTTTTTGTTAAACAATGATTTGAAGCTCGATGAGTAATTTAACGCTTGTGCGTCACGCGAGCAAATGGCAAATATCAAAGCACAGGCTGGAAGCTTTCTCAAAATATCGCATGTGTTTTGTCGGGACGTTTGAGAGTGCAAAGTTGTAGGCATTGTAATAAATTACTTTTTTCTCCTCCATTTGTAACCAAATTGTAACAGCATGGTATTAAGTCATTGTATTTTGCTTCAGTGTGTTAAACTCTTTTTGAATAAGTTAGAGTCTATAAAAAAGTTGAGCCATTTGTTAGATTTTCCCACACATAGTAAAGACCGATTTTCGAACTCTATCAATCTTGCAAATGCATCACTGGTCATTGAAGAGAAACTTTGGCAAACATCCGTGGATCGTCCTTAGCTTTCATTTAGACATAAACGACGACATGTGACATATTTTAGTTTTGCGTGTCCTAGATTCACCAATACTAGACTAATATAATCTTACGAAATTAACCCTCTCCTCATTTACAAAGACACAATCTAAGTGCTTTGAATACATCATTCTGATGATCTGTAGCCATTCGATTTTCTTGCCAGAAAATAAATTTTCAAATGCAAAACACTTCGAACCTTAAAATGTCATGTAAATTATAATTCAAGACACTTACACTACCGGTCAGAATTGTGAGTTCACCTCTTTTTTGATGATCGCTTAAGTTCTCTTAAATTTAATTACATCAGAGATTACATTTTTTCATTTATGGTCATTTATAAGTCACGTGACTGGGCGCTTGTAGCCATATTTTGTATTCTGTATTCCAAATACAAAATTTTGTATTTTGTATTTTGTATTCCAAATACCCTAAAATTCCAAGCGACCCCAATCATTTTTAAGGAAACTATTTCACTAATAGCTTGGTACTAGGCCAGCAATCGTGTTGATACCAGCCAGTATTAGACCAACTCCCAGCCGAGTTACCTTTAGTACTGCTTACAGTATTGGTGCAGAACAACGCCAGTTCTAAATTTCCTCCTGGGCTATTTTCACAGAAGAGAGTGAATAAAATATTGCATCCAGAGCTAAAGCTTATGATGTAATCCTTGCATGAACCCTCGCTGGGGATTTCATCCGGCTTACGCAGAAGCTAGAGGAGTTGACGTCATAAGGCTTTTCGGAATCAAATAGGCCACATTTAAAAAAATTTAAGGATAACATTTCAGAACAAATATGTCAAAAATAGCCATCTGACAGAATTATGACATATAAAAAGTTATTACTGCAAAAAAGAAGTTATTTTGTCTGCCAAAGTATGCCTCCTGCATTCAATATATCGTGTTCTATTGCTAGAAAATGGCCATGAACAATGCTTCCGTTGTAAAAACAAATCAGTTATTTTCTTACGAGGAAGTTAACGGGACATAGGAAAAGACATGATTCATCTGTTTAAACAATAATGATTCAATTGTTGGAAGGCGTTCTAGTGACAATATGAATGAGCAAGCAATTATTCTTGGCAGCACATCTCATAATATAAATTGTTCAGTTTAATTCAAAGAACCTCGTACAAATATGTGGTAAAAAGGTACTTCTGTAGAAATTTCCAAAAATAATTTGCTGCTTTTACTTAAAACATAATGAATATAACAAATAATTTGTAAAGCTTTTCTGTTCATTATAAAGATCAAGTTTCCTTGATGTCGAAGATAAATTATAAATTTTACCTAATAGTTCGAAATACACTGGAAATTTTTGATCTCTCTAAAATCTGGCTATGAAGTGAAGCTATGTATACCGAAAAAAAGTATTTTTAAAAGAAAAAGAAAAAGAATTGAGAAATTCAGGTCAAAAATAAAAAAGTGTTAGCGTTTTATTCAGATGATTTCCAAGGAACTTCCTTCAAGTTTCAGATTCACAACATAAAACTCTGGTTTTTCTTCCTGCAACGATAGCCAAGATTGATCTGTGTTTTTCATAAAATTTCTCCGAAATCATGCTTACCACTTTCAAAATTTTGTGTGTAGGTAATGTGAATTATGACATTCACGTCGACGATCAGAGACATGTTGTCTGCGATGTCTTCCAAGAAAGTTAAGCTTGCCTCACACCGCGAAGACAACAGAAGTGATTCAGCGTAGTATAATTTTTTATTTTTTTTATATGATGATTAAGTTTGAGAAATACATTTTTAGAGACGGGTCGACGACATCGTTTGGTTGCGACGGGAAAGGAGGTTGATGTATTAATTTGTTTCTTTTCCTTCAAGAGTTCAAGTTTTATTAGATCGCGCAGGGGAAGAAGATTCATTAACCCATTTCCACCATCATACGCAAGCATCTCTTCTAATAAAAAAATCTTAGGTTTGTGTTTACATTGTTTTATCGATTGTTTACCTATAAAGTTTAATGGTCAACGATGTTACGAAATTATCACATTATCAGAATGCATGTATATTGTATGTACAACATTAAGATAAGTAGCAAAATCTCGTTTTTTTTTTACTAATTTTGACTATATTGTTACTGGGAATAATATTGAATTATTTTCTTCTTTGACGCAAAAGATTACTACGGAGAAATTAAAAACGTCAGACCGGCTTCTTCGAATCGATTGGTTATATAAGATCGAGAAACACAATATTCAGATGTTACCGAAAATCGTATATATTTCAGAAATAATGATATTTTTACAAGTATTTTCAAATTCACACTCATTTTTTATATATTCTAGAAGGTGGACTGGTCGAGGCCCAAACAATCATGGAGAGAAAAGATTAGTCAACTTATTTTGGAAATGGCGAGTCATAGCAAGCAATTAGTATTTTGGCTTCAAGACTAAGGCTTCTTATTGTGTCTATGAAGTGCTTTCGGAAAATTTTCTATCACAACCCTTTTTTTTCAGCTGATTCCATTGTACTATGTTGCATGTCGAAGGCACATGTTTTGAACGTGATTTGCCTCCGTCAAGACTTCTCAAAACTTTCCTATACTCTGCAGGAGGTAACCCGTTTGGCGGAGTGGTTGAGCTAATTTATATCCTGCAGTCTTATCAACACTCTCAAGATAGGATTTTTTTTTATCCAAAAAATTTTCAATGATTTCAAATTCAAATTCAAATTTCAAAAATTTCAATGCTCTATAGCATGCGTCAATTCTCGGTTTAGGTTTCTATTATTATTTATATTTTTATGTATACATATTCGTATAAATTATTGAAAGAAATAATCAGGCAGAATTAATAACGAATTAGAGCACTTTCCTTGTTTTTTCTTATAAAATGAAAGGGTTAAAAGCTTTTATATAGGCTTAAAATTAAACTCGGAATTATTACAACTTCGAACGACTTCCGGATACAGTGCTTGGAACTCGTAATAACAGCGTCTTTCGCGTCTCTCTTTGACTTTAACCACTTCAATCATATCATATAGATTATAAATGTCTATAGGGTTCTTGTTCTCAACCCAGACGAACAGTCCGTACTCAAAATCAAAGACGTCATAGATTTTGTAATTGTATTTTCATAATAATTTTAATTATAATACACTGAGAAAACAAAGTTGTTAAATATAACCAAAATTTTGCTGAAAATAGCCAAGTAAGACTGCTAACATTGGTATAATGTAGTCAAGTCTCTGTTGTATTTAACCATTCTAGCTCGACTGTTTACAATCATTACTCTGTTCTTTTTAAATAATATGTCTTTAACCGAACAAAAAAGCAGCTCGGTTAACGGTTCGTTTTCTCAGTGCACATTGCGCGCTATCTAAGTAGTGAAAAGTTGGTCACTAATTTACTTTAGAATATAATTTTACGTATTGCTAGTTATTTTTGATTAAAACTTTAGTGAAAAGTTGAAAACTTCTAAATGTAATAGTGAAATATAATAGTTAATTAGTAAAAATTTTCACATAAGCAAATTAGTGACCGACTTTTCACTAATTCAGATTTATAAGATACTGTTCCACGTTAAAGTAATATATAAACAAATTTATATTTAAGAAAGTAAAGTTCAGAGAAAGTATACAAGATAGTACAAGATAAATGGGGAATTATTCTGAACAAATAATCATTGTGTACTAAATATGTTCTAAATTAAAATTTTGATGTTTGTTGGGGAATTTAGAGTATTTTTTAAAATTTTGAGGAAATTTAAAAGATTTCCCGCAGTTTTAAGGGATTTTAAAGGTTGTCGTGGAATTTTATGGAATTTCAAGAGAGATTTTTACGAATTTTAAGAATTTTTAAAAATAATTTTTAAAGAATTTTAAAGGATTAAAATTGCGAGAAAAGAGTCACTGAGAATCAGTAGAATTTGACTGGTAATCAGTGAGATTTCACTGGTTTTTCACTGATTCAAGTTTGGAGAGAATCATTGGCCACTTTCTACATCATCTGCTGAGCTCCCTGTTCTCGGGAAATCTGTATATAGAATTGCATAACAAGTCAAAAGAAATAAAGAGGGAAGAGATCAGGAAGATGGTGAAATTTATGCTGCTCTACTTCGCTCGATATTCGGCGAATCCCAAGCGTTTGAACTCATTCTAATTGGTGTGAACGGCCTTTAGGATGGAGTTCTGTCACCTCGTCTGCACACCTTGCTGGCTGTTAGTGTCCAGGTTTCTTCTGCTGACGTCAAGCAAATCGTAAAATGGGATCTTGGCCACAGAAATACACGACTGCATCACGCCAAGTGGTTGGTTTAAATACTGCTGCAACTGATGCCACACCGAGCCATGGACTGATAGAAGTAGAACATTGTTCGTATAGAGACATATAAATAGAAGACGCGAGACGAAAATAGCAGGGCGTTGGACCACAGGATCGATCATCTTTGCCACCCACAAGATGAAAGAAAGGTCTGATGATAGGTCTCCCTGACAAGGTATTTCATTTCAACTATAATTTCTTATGATTTCACTCTGACTGTGACTTCTCTTGCCATGCTTAGTGTGTCTCTTTTATTTATATTACAGAAGATTACTTCATTATGTAAAAATAATATGCCCCTATTTTGTAATAATGTTTTTCCACAAATTCCTATAGAAACATTTCACTAATATTTCAGATTGTCTCAGTTGGAAATACTTGAAAATATTTTTGGTACTACAGTATTTATAACGAAAGTCTGCAAAACAGAGTTTTATATATGCCAGACGTAATAATGATTTGGATTAGAATTTAGAATTTAGGATTATTAGAAAGGGAAACAGATATTTCTTTTCATCAGGGAAACTTCAGTTAACTTTTAATTATTGAACCTGCATTGGGTTTTTGGAATCGATGATGTATCAGAAATAGAGGTCCTATGTTACTAAAATAATTCAGTAAGATTGTAGTGATCTGTTAACAAATGTTAATGAATCGTAGAGTAGAGGTTCGTTAAAGGTGTATGTATTTCAGAGTGCAAGCTCGAACACATGTTTGAAAGTGAATAGATAGGACAGCATTTATTCGCCAAGTTAATAGTCATTATATATCTTGATTAAATTAACGCACCTGTGCGTTGAATTCTAAGAATAATTTTCGAGTGTTCAAAAATAGTGAAGTAATTTCAAAAATAGCTGATATGAAACGTATTACTGCAACACTTCATCACTAACAGACATATCATTTACGAGATAGATCAAGTTGGTATCGAAAAATGTATTGATTTCAAATCACATCGAGTATCTAATTGAAAAAGGACATATGTGTCATAGTCTAGCTTTTACTAATAATCTCATTTTCTTTTAGCGAATAGTAATACGAAGTTGGCGTTTAAATTCCAAGTATACATTAATCAATAACGCTTCACTGAAAAACTGTTCTGCTTGAAAAACACCCATGCATTTCTTGAAGGGAAGCTACGTATGGAATAACAGATTGCGGAAGAATACGAGTATAAATGTGACGAGGGATTCTTTACCCAGGAAAAGGTACATAGATCTTTCTATGCCTCATCATGTTATCGTTACAAAACGTAAAGTGCAAATTCTGCGAAGATTTAACTAATCCCAGATTTTCTCGAATTATAAAATGAGAAACAAAAGAGTATTTTACCAGAACTCGGGATATATATTTCGTTGAGAGCATGCAATTACAGTGTACATACTTGGAAACGTATCCAGAGAAGCTTTAATTATAATCTATAATATGCGAAAAATCAACCAATGCATTTAAATATACCTGACATAGCCAGGGGAAGAAATTTTATGAAATTATACGTACTTATTTTGCATGAAGTTTATTATATTAGACTTCAGAAACTTTTTCATTTATCGTGACATTTCGACTTGTTCTCACTGCTTTCTATTTTTAAAGTGCATCCTATACGTATTTTAAAGCAACTTTTGCAAGAAGTTGCTTCCACTTGAGCACGGAAACTCTTAAAAAGAAGCTTTTGCAAAAAGCACATATCAGGATGTATTAATAAATATAGTCAGAGCTGTTTATAATTTTAAAAAGTGATTATTCACAGTTTCAATGTTTTGGTTTAGAGGTGCTTGCAGCTTACAAGATTACCACAGGGCATTTTTTTAATTATTCAAGGTCAGTTATAGGACTGGGCGTTAATCACATTATTAAGATTACTAATAAAAAGAAAGGTTTAAATCAGAGGAAAATTGTCGGCTAAAATTTACTTTTCAGTTCATCCCCTCATGCTAATGTGAGTATGGTTCCTATAAACGCATTGCACGAAATAGAATTTGCTACAGACTACAGCTGACCCAGAGTGGCTTTGTAACATTATTGCGCCAAGTTTCCTTGCAAAGGGGTTGGTGTGGTTTAAATCCCGGGTATCTAGGATTCGTCTCCATGGCGACACCTACGATCACCCACGGATGTTGATGGCTCGAACATGAAAGTGCGTAGCGAATTCAGAAATCCATAATTCAATCAACTCATTAAACTTAAACTTAAAACCGAAACACTTAAAGCTAATTATCATTAAAATGCAAATTAAATGTTTTGTATTTGAAATACTTTTTTGAAAATTCAATACTATCCTCATCCCAGAATCAACCCTCAGATTTATTTCTATAGCAAACGGATAACTACTAGAAATTAAGCAAAATTTTTTTTTATACAATATCAACGTTTATTTCATTATAAATACAAAACATTATTCGACACTTACATGCATACTGTAATACAAGTAATTTTTCTTCCCTCTTCGTCAATTTTATATTAATACACTGTGGAATCGCTATTAATTTGTGTCGTTAAATTAAATTCGTATTTCTAGATTCACGTTTGAAAATGTACAAAATGTAGAAAGGTACATACGACACATTCGAGTGTTGTAATATAATTCTTGTGAGACTCTATCTTTAGTCACCATTATATGCATATTCTTTTATAAATCAAAGTCACGAAGTGAAATTGAAACATTGCATCAGAATTTTCAAAGAAATGAATAATATTTTTGTAAAGCTTTCACATCGTCTCAGATTACATAAAAACTAATTTCCTTAAGATTAGTTTTATAAACTACTTCTGTACCGTTTCCTTAGTTTGAATTAAAAATATAATTTTTCCTTCTCAAAATGCTTTAATAAAATGAAAGACTTTTCTAAAAACAATATACTGTCTTATAATCTTCTATAGTATAACATTAATAGGTTTGGCTTTCACAACAACGTTTCATTTATTCCCAACGTTTCCCTTCAGTCCCAAATGTCTTCTTATTTTTTTACAACCATGTTATTGAAGCAGATAATAACATTAAAATGATTATTTCTAGTTGTTAATGTTTTTATTCCGGGAATAGAAACAGAACTGAAAGGCAATTATTCACTCCCTATCATCGTGTATTATCAAATACCGATGGTTGAAACTTAACGTCGTTTTAAAAGTATTTGTATTTAAAGGTTCCACCATTCTTTATAAATTTATCTTGCTCAGTACGTACATTGGACCCAAGGAATTAAATAAAAATATACGTTTCAAAAATAGGTACTGGCATTTTTTGGTATTTTATATAATCTCATGATTGACGAGCAAGGTGGCACCCATTTCTTATAGTACACAGTCCTCAAGATTTTTAATTGTATTTCAATACATAGATACGTTTATTCGATTATATATCAAATAAAAAATAAAAAAGTAATATTCGTGATTTAGTCGTCACTTACATTTGATTGATTTACGTCAGAAAGACATTTATGCTTTAATTGACCTCATGTGAATGGCGATTTGAAATACGAATATTATACTTAATTTGAAACCTCTTCAATCAAAATTTTCTCAAAAGCCACCTTCAAACTTTTACTCACCA
>JAUEJJ010000017.1:5290609-5308595 GCA_032164275.1 Synergus coniferae | reverse complement strand
ATACGAATATTATACTTAATTTGAAACCTCTTCAATCAAAATTTTCTCAAAAGCCACCTTCAAACTTTTACTCACCATGAAACCCTCTATTTATATTATGCGAGGATTCATTTTTTTAAAACAAAGTTCCGCATGTACGACGTCTAGTTTCAAAGAGTAGAATTTCCATTGTTCTTACAAAAAGATAAACTATTGACAGAAATCACTGACAATAATACTTTTTCTAATGGTTCATACATATTTCGACACATTACATAAATCTTCTACACGAATATGCGTATTATGTAATATATATCTACATACATAGTCTGCTCCATATTTATAACAGTTTTTTTCTATATTCTTACTCCATTTAGTTGATCTGCTGACGAGGAATGCCGCTTTTTTTCGTGTTCTCTCATCTATTTTTCGATCCGGCGCGATTCGTTGAAAACATATATAGTATTAGGTAGAATCCGACACGTCTGAAGACTCGATTGAAGTTCATTGCTTTCATCGAATTACAGTAGAACCTAAGTCACGAATTTTTACATTCTCATCAGAGAGAATGTTTTAGATTCGTGTAAAATTTGACCCCCCTCGTTTTTGTCAAATGTCCACGTTTTGAGACTCCCTGAACCCAAAAAACATGTTTATAAGAATGTGTCTGTCTGTAGATTTTTAGTTTGTGTGCAAGATAACTTTCGAAAGAATTGACCGTTTGGATTGGTCTTTGGTATACTCTTTTAGTGTCATAAAATGAAGGTCAAGTTCGTTAGCCAGCCATTTTGGATAGAAATTCAAAAAGTTGGAGCATTTTGAAAATTTTTGAAATCACTTTTTTTTTAAATTTACAAATTCTATGTATGGATCTTCGTAGTACTTAAAAAGTACAGCAATTTATCCTTATGACTTTTTTCGATAAAAAAATAATTGTCAAACTTATGACATTTCGAAAATTCAAAAAAACGAAAAAAAATCACAATTTGAAGCCAAACAACGCACGATATGAAAAAAAGTCAAAAGAACAAAAATGTTTCTTTTTGAACGCTCTACACGAATAGCATAAAATTTTTTTGAATTTTGTTCTTTTAAATCGAGCGCGAAGCACGAGTGTCCTGATGAGAATGTTAAGTAAATGAGTTCTCCTTTTCGTTTAAAACTAAAATAATTAAAACAAAAGTATATAGCACCGATAAAGGTAGCTAAGCGCTCGAGCATCCTGAAGGGCTCAAGCGTGGGAAGCGCGCAACATGGAGCGCGAAGCGCGACGTGTTATTATTATTAGTAATGACAGTGTATCGTAAATTATTTTTGGAAGCATTATTGTCATTACGTATACCCCACAACGAGTATATTTATTTTGAGAGTTTTCTGAGGGGTTTTCAGAATAGATGATACACTCGTTATAGGGGAAACATAAATACTGTTCGTCTGCTTCGGATATATTTTTCCAAAAGGATCAATAGGTAATAAAGTTCTTCTGTACACGTATACAATCTGCTATTGGCATCAACAGTTGGTCATATTTAGAAATTAGCTATTAGAAAATTATATAAGTGTAGAAATACTCTTACTAGAGTACTTTTATATATTTCAGTAGATCTAACGAGTATAAGGTAATAGTAATACTGACGTTTTATCCATCAGAAAGAGACGATGAACCAGCTGACTAATTCATCAGTTCTGATTGATGAAAAATCAGGCGTTGGGGATCGATTGCGTAAATTTTCTCTCCATTTCCAATGGAAAATTCACGTAATAATATGTAACATTAAATTTAACAGAGATCACAGAGAAACTTTGGTTCATCACGATTTCAGTGTTTTGGCATCTTGAACAGCTAGGCCGTTGCCCACGAGGCTGAACTTTCGTTCCAGATTAATTGTTTTCAGACACGGTTCACTCGAGGACTTCACCATCTCTCACATAGAATCTGTATCAAATCCACTGATCAGTCCCGTATCTCCCAAGTTAGAATCACATTGCATCACCCACTCCCAGATCCTTTTGGTTACTACTTTCTGATCCACAGTGGTTTCAAGGCCGTAGCTGCTGAGGAGCTTCCTCAATTTATTTTTGCTCTCATCAATATTATGCCGGTCATCTATAATGGTGTCTAAGTACATAAGGCTCTCTCCTTTCTTCAAAAAGCTCTCGTTAACATCAACAGAAGTGGAGGTTGTACTGTGGCTTATTTTGTTGACAAACCAATTGTCTTTCAGGTACTTGTTGACCTCCGTGACTTGAGGCCTCTTATCAGGTTTGTGTTCGAAAATTCGCCTGAAGAACCTCAAGAGTCTTGGTGTGAATCTCCTGAAGGATGGAGGAACGTTTAGTCGTGTTTTCAACCATCGTTGAAAGGCTGAGTAGTCTGGATCCTGAATTGGCACTGCACTTTGCCAAGGAGGGTTTCCAGTCAAACAAACAAAAAGAACAATACCAAATTGCCAGCAATCAGCGCTCTTCTTGCAAGTGTATCTTTCATTTTTAATTACCTCGTGGATCTCTGGTGGCAGGAATTGAACCCAGGTGCAAGTGATTTTATTGACCAGAGATCCTTCTCGCTTTGTGCATCCAAAATCGCAGAGTTTGATTTTGGACATGTCTTGTGCGAATACAAGAATGTTCTCAAGTTTTACATCTCGATGCACGAGTTGTTTCGAGTGCAGAAAATCAAGAGCAGATGCTAACTGAGATGCAACTTTTTTGCAAACATCCTCAGACAATCCTCCGGCTCTCACGTTTCCTGCGAGGTCTCCAAAGGGCGCGAACTCTTGGGCGAAAACATAGCAATTTTCAGCTTTGAAGGCAACTGCGTATGAACTGAGGATGTTCGGGTGAGGAGATAGATGATAGGAGTAGTGAAATTCTCGGAAGAAATCCTTTTCCGAAGTCAGTTCTTGGTGTACGGCTTTTAAGACTACTTTGGTCTGAGTTTTTTTGTGGGTGCCTAGCAGCACCTTGGCAAAACTACCCTCTCCTAGGGTTTTCTCGACATCGTACTCCTTTGTTAAGTTCACCTCCTCGAGGGGAACTTCTTGAACTTTGTGGATCGCAGATTCCTTTTTCTCGTGAAGCTTCATCTGGAACAAAAGTAGAAATCATTATTTACTTTTTGTCAGAGTTAGAAAATAGTCAAATCTAAATTTAAAAGTGTACTTCTTTGTAAACTTATGAAGCTTAAACTTGTGAAACTTAAGCTTACTTTCGAAACTAATTTCAACTGTAACTAATTATTTTTTGGCACACATTCAATGACTTTAAAATTAAATACTTCCAGATGGAAAAGTTAGACATTTGTGAATGAGATCCTTAGAACAGTGGGATTTTAAATGTTTAAAATTTATCAATTTAAGAATTAAATGATTCTCATTTTAAATAAAGTCTTTAATGTTATAAAATTCAATTTGGAAAGATCTTAAAATGGAATAATGTTTAATTCAACTGGAAATCCATTGCTCAATTCATTACTATCTATAATATCTGGAAAAGAATAATAAAAATGGTAGAAATCCTTGACATTTGGACGTATTTCTAAGGTGAAGGTATTATACATTGTAAGGGTGAATGTGAACTATCGATTTCCGCAAGTTCACTCTCAATTGACCTTCTGTGTCACGTGCTACTGATACTCGTACACGCTGATACATAATAGATTTAAGGTGCGGAAGATCGAAAGAATAAAATTGCGTCAGAGGTACGTCATCTCGCTTGGTTGTCAGAGAAGGAACCCAGTTATTATCAATTATTACCTCAGCAGTACTTATTATTTGTTAAGCATGTTCTACTTATTCAACAATGTATGTCTACAACAGAAACATGGGCTTGATTAATGAATAATATGTAGACGGATAAAACGTTTGAAATTTTGCGTAGTAACAGGTTCAAGTACAGAGGGTCAATTACGTAACTTCACTCGCCTCAATCTCATCTTTTTTTAATTATTTTCGAAATCCACAGCGCCTTCGAATTTTGACGTTCCAAATGTACCGATAACTTTCGAAATCTTGTAGTTAAAGACTTTGTTTATGATCATAATTTCATTGTAGAAGTATTCATACACAAGATTTTTTAAACATTTTCTGCACTCCACAATCACATAAAAGTTTCATTCATCTAATCACAAGGTCTCGAACGTCATCGATACATTTTGAAACATCGAAATTAAAAGGCGCCGTGGATTTCGAAAAAAATTGAAGGGAGGTGAGAGTGAAGTGAAGTTACATAATTGACTCCCAGGAGCATGATAATTTTCGAGAAATGTGATTGATGAAATATATCACGAAAGAATTTTGGATTTCATGGACTTTAATTTTATGGGGCATACTCTATATCGTTGCTCTATTGTTGGCTTAATGTAAATGCGTGGTTAAATCACAGCGATCGTTAAGTTTCAAAGGATTTACGAGGCGTAGCGAGCGGAAGGACGTGCGTCGATCGATAATTTCTTTGGCAGTTCAGCGTCTGGATTTCGGCCAAAAATGATTTTCTGTCCGAACTCGACCTACAGTTGCATTTGTATTCGAATTTACGGTCTTAGCTAAATCCACTTAAGGATGGGATTGTCGATAGTGGGTGGTTTCGGGGCTGGTTTTCCCTAAGACCTTTGCATTCGTTAAATCGATAACAAATTTCTATAGTACATCCCACTTTTCGATTAAAATACTGAACTAAATGATTCAATTAATTTATTCATTAAACGTTTCTCTCTGCAATTTAATCTCTGATGCATTTTACTTGAGAAAATAAAAATAAAAATGTCTAATTAATTAATGATCAAAGAGAATCATAGAAGATTGTTAGCACAGATAAAATAGTTGATTTATATTGGAAAATAAAATTGGGTTGATGAATTTGAAGTTAAAGGTCTTAAATTTTCAGCTGACTACGTGCTTGGCAACTCTTCGAAACAAGGTCGCCCTTTTTGCGCTTTGTTTACGTTCTTCTCAGACCCACATCCAGAGACCTTTGAATTTTTGATTGCATAATTTTATCTTCAAATAATGTCAAAAACAATTGCGAAATATTTTATGTGACTGTAAATATATATATTTTTTGCTATTTTCTTGGAATCGCGAAAATAACGAAATCAGTATAAAATGTCGTTGTCACAATTTATCACTACTGGACTATATTGTTCGTTTGTGTTATTTTTATCGAATTTAAGATTACAAGTTTCAATCTTTTGAAAACTTTACCGTGACTCACGTGAGACGTACATTTTTATTTTTGCACTCTTTATGATTGTAAACATTTTTGATGATGCGGGAAAAAAGCAGATAGAACATTCATTTGTAATACTAGATGTAAATTGTATAAGGTCAGTTGTACTATAAAACAATGCTTATTGCTTAATTATTTTTATAAATAATTTATTTATACGTTATATGTACATGAATTCTTTCGTTTCACATTTTCGTTCCAGTTTTTGAAGTCTAGAAAAAGAAAAGCTACCATGTAAATCACGGTCGAGGTGGTGCAAAAGACAAGACTTTTAATCTCTGATTCACGTTGTCGTTCATCGCCATTCGTCATTATCCAGACGAAGATTTGTTACCTCGAAACGAAACATTTACAAAGTAGGGGAAATTATTCTTGAATTTATTATTAAAGATGCTTTCATTTTTCTGAAAAAATTATTTTGGTTTATTACTCTCTGTTCCGATTTTTCTGCCTGCTTAGTCTTAGTTATTTTACCTGCAGGAAAAGAAACTTAAGTTATGTTTACTTACGTCGTGATCTATATAGTTTGCTTATCAGTAAATTAATAATTTTACTGTGGAGTATAAGTCTTGTTGTGAAAAATGTTCTACAGGACGAGAAAACCTCCCCAAATAGTTGAAACGTTATGGCATATAATGAATATGTTTAAGTCCTGGATATTAGAAAAAACTGTTTGAGAATATTATTAAGTAAAATTTAGCCTGTTCGATAATCGGTGAGAGTAGAATACATACATATATATCAGACATTCGTTCTAGTAACCTTAATTCTTGTTTTCATTAATAGAGCGTTCTATATAATTAGCAATATTAAAAATTGTTCATGCAATATTTCGAGATGAAAATAATATATTCATATATCCAGAAATACATGTTTGAAGCCGCATGCAATAACAATAATCGAAATCTAGAGTTGAAACTGAAATAAAAATTAAAGCGAATTTGTTCGGGAATTTTTTTTACATTTTCATGAAAAGATTTTTATATGGTACTTTATAATAAATCAAAATTCAATAAAGTTGAAAAATGTAAAAGTAGGGCATTGGGATAGTTTATAGGTCAAAGTGTCATAGGAAATGATATGCTTGGGTTATTTTTTTCTGCAAAACTAAATAAACTAAATAAAAAGTAGTAAAATAGTTTTACAAATAATTAAAATGTTAATTTATTCGTGAGAATGATTGGTTTATGTGAAAATGATTAGAATGCATAAAGCACAAATTCTTACTTTGACGTCACGTTATAGCAGAAAAATTCTCAGCAAACTCGTAACGGAAATCTCTTGATAATTTTGGCACAGTTTCTTATCAAAGAATCGTTAGAGCTAAGCAACTATCTGCTCCTAATGTTTACATTTTAGTCCCGATTTTGAAAACTTCCACACCAAAAATGATCGGTGCACTTCTACTTTTACTCGCTTTATATGTATCATCGACTCTTTTTAACGAGGTCGCCGTTTTTCGCTGAAGAGATTTGTCGAAAACGTATAATCACAGATTAATTTTTAAGATAGCACCACGATTACATTGTCGCAATCTTGCGCGTGCTTCGCGTCTGGAGCGTCGCGACGCCTCGCATCGCTTTTATAGAGTCCGGTCTAGCACGCGCAGACGTCGTATGGAAAAAGGTGGAAAATCAGTCGTGCTTCGTGATAAAAGGCACTAATACTTATTTGCGAAAAGAACTGTCTCAGTCAGAGTACATCTTTTTCAGACATTTTACATCCTTCCTTACATAGTAAAACATCTATTTTATACATATATGTTATTCTGTAGAAAGAAAGCACTTTTGAAAACAGCAACTTCTTAATATAAATTTTGTTATTTTTATTCAGTTTTTATTACTGTAGACTGTTTATTGAATCTAGAAAGAATAGTCCTCAAGATATTCCAACTTCAATGTAAATTTTAGCCTTTTGTATCCAAGATGCCTCTTATTATCTCTATATATGTATATATATATATATATATATTATTAAAAGATCTCGCCGCTATCACTGCTGTTTCAAAAATTCCCACTATATTCTCTTCTATTTTTCATTACGCCCCCTAACACCCGCAATATCTTTTTAAATATTATATCAATATTTGATGAAATGATAACATTCTATAAAACTGGAATAATTTCAATTACATTGTTAATATTATTTTATAATAATGGTACATAGCATCTGCCATTAAAAGCGTGGGCGTTTATTTTTCAAGGCACAGTCAACAGGATTTGTTTGTGGAGATAAAATCGATTCAAATAAATGTATCGACAGGTGTAGACCTTGTACATACACGAAGCATTGTTCCTTCGAGTGTGATTGAAGAAACGGGAGAATTCAATATCCACCAGATACAAAATAAAAGAACAAAAGAATTAAAGAAAAAAATTATGTTAATGTTAATATTTTATATGTTTCAATGTTACTTTTGAATTATAATTTCTGTTTACTATATTTATTATCTATGCGAATTATTACGTGATTTTTAAACTGACAATGAGCAATCAAGTTTCTGTCCGTGGGAGATGTGCATGACAATTTCCAATAAAATAAGCCTACACAGATCCATATAAAAGAGGATAACTCCTTAAATTATTCCTATGTAGATACATGTAAAGCTTCAACTATTTATATAAATTAATTATTTTAATTAAATATATTAATTTAAATAAATCTTTTAAAATAAATATCGTCAGCTGCTAGAAAAAACACCTGACGTAAATATAAATTAAAAGAAATCCTTATTTAGCACGATTTCTTATCAACTTTCAATCCTGATTAGCTTATTCGTAGAAACTCCTGTTATTTAAGTCCGAAAACCTTAATCGTTGACGTCAGCTTTCAATGAATGTCCCAGTGTGGGTTTAGAGTATTGTTCTGTTTATTATTAAACTTGGTTTGTTTAAGAACGAAGATTTCTTCGAAATACCTCATAATTTACATTCTTTTAAGCTTATTCTCCTGCTAATTTCTTTCCTTACTATTTATTTAAAATAATTTCAATTCGTTACCTTTATCATACGTCCCTGTTTTAACAAAAATCTGAGAATTTCGCTTTTTAGGTAATTGAGTAATTTAGTGATTGAGTAAACAAAAACACAAAGTGCTGAAGAGGAATATAAATAAAAATTTGAAAAATGCACTTCATTTTAAGAGAGCTTAGTACTGAGAAATGTTTGCTCATTTACAACCTAACGTCAATATTTTAAAAATATTTTGCATAGTTGTGAGCTTTCAGAACTGATTGAAGAAAACAAACTCAAGCTTCTGTGATCACCGGCATGATATGTTACATGTTGTCTGTGAAAATTTTTTTTGAGTACGTGTTTTGAAGTTTGATGCCTTTACGATGAAGTGGAATAATAACCACTGAACTTTGTTGGAGAAATTTCCTCAATCTTTTTAAACTGATAAGTAAGCAAATATCAAGAAAATTACAGCTTACGAAAATTGTTTAATACCAGATCATTGGAAATGCTTTATTATATTATACAAGAAATAAAATTTCTTGCTATAAATAAAAAACAATTTTTTTTCATATGATAATTACTATAAATTAAATTTATATGAATAGAAATTTAAATTCTCAAAATTGTCAAATTGAGAGATTCTTAAGCCAAATATTCGTTTGAAAGAACCTTCACATGTTCAGTGAACTTTCTGTAAGTAAACAAATTCTGAATCCTGAGGCTCAGTGAGCTTCCAGTGAGTGACTTAGCAGATTGATCTGGGTTGAGCTTAACAATTTCCAACGAATTTCTGAGATTGCTGCATTTTAAACCGAAGGTAAAATAATATTATTTTACAATAAATAAATTGAATTTTATTAAACTACAGTTACATTTTTATATTCATTCATTTTCATTAAAGAAATAATCTGAATGTGATATCTGAACGTAATATCAATTATGAATGTAGTATTTCAGTATTAATAAAATTTCTACCAGAATTTAAACCTAACACAACGTAATTTCTTAATTACATTAAGAAAATTACTTTTAAAAATATGCTAGGAATTACACAATAATATTTATTACAGGCACTGTTTTTCGTGGCAATTTCTAAAAGAGGTCATGAATTCCGAAACGGGTGCAAGCCACGTGCGAAAACAATCATTTCATGAAGATGAGTATAGAGCTTTCAGAATTGCATTAGACGTGAAGGAAACCGAGATTGTAGAGTTTTGGAATAATATTGACGAATTGAAATCAAAGAAGGAGTTTCTTCGGATTCGTAGAGACTTGGAGAACAAGATTGTGAAAAAGAAAAAGCCCCTGCAAGAAAGAAGATCAAATTATGATGAAAAAGGAGCTAAAGATAAGAACACAAAAACTAAAGGTCGCACATTATTGTCGAATCGTCAAGGTAGAGAAAAGGAAAATATTTGTGATCCTGTTGACATGAAAGAAAATGCTCTTCCCGCGAGTGAAAATGATCCTATATTAAAAGAAGGTTCAATAGGTGCTGTCAGCAAAAAAACTAATGAAAGGAAGGCAAAAAAACTTGATGGTCGTCACGCGAGTGTAACAGATGCCACGAACACGATACATTCAGGTTCAGATGACTTCACGAAGAAAGGGAAAAAATTGAAGGGCACACGTGTATTATCCGAGAAAGAGAACTCAACAATGAATCAGAAAATTGGAACAATGGGAGAGGAAGCCTCTAAAAAAAAAGGAAAAAAGGAAGTAAACAAGAGTGAAATTGATTCTGGTAAAGAAATTGGTATTGGGAGAGATGAGAATAAAAAACCTAAAGCAAAATGGCAGGTTCAATTCAAAGAGAAGAAGAATCCAATAAAGCAGAAAGAAAAACTTCAAAATGAAGAAATGTCAAATTTTCCAGGCATCGAGGAAAAGAAAGAAGAGAAGAAAAGAAAAATTAAAAGACCGCGTCAAAGAAAAGAGAAGACAAACGATGTTCGAGAAGTCGATGGAAAGGATATTGATGAAAAGAAAGCTGAACCTAAAGAGAAGAAAGTTCGATCAAAGAAGACAATACATTTTAAAGATGGGGAGGAGAAAATATCGGAAGCTGAGATCAAAGGAAAGGATGCCGGAAATCAAGAACATAAAAAATCTAAGAATAAAAGAAAGAAAGCTGTCGAGGACGAATATATTGAAAAAGTTGATGATCAGAAGAAGACAATTTCTCCAAATAAATCTAAAAATTGTAAAACTGTTAAGAGCACAGAACCAAAAATGAAGAAAAAAGAAGTAAATAAAAAGGACAAGAAATTGGTAAACCAGGACGAAGATAAATTTGTAAACAAAAAGCATGATGACAAGATTAAAAATGATGTTAAGAATATTAAAAGTGACCATGAGTTAATGAACTCGAATGCTTCTAATACTTATTCAGGAGTTCCAAAAGCAGATTTGTCATCAAAAAAACAATTAGAATCTACGGAATATGCAAAACCGGTTACTTTGGAAAATATCGATCAATCCATCTTCCAAAAATCGAACGCAGCTCATGTCTTGAAAAATAACGAGTGTGATTTTCAGGATAAAAATATTGAGAAGCCTTCATTGACGAAAGTAATGGAAAATCCGTGTTTATTCGAGAGAAAAATAAATAATTCTGAAAATGCTAAGTCAGTTGAATATTCGAAAAAGTCTTCTGATTGTATTTTGGATGGTAGGTTTAAAAATTACTATACGTCTCTAGAATAATTTCGTCTTTAGGTAAATTTTATTTGAAAATTTACTAATACATGTACACTCATCGTCATATATGCCTTAACATTTATCACTAGGATTTTACATTGAAAACAATTGAATTAGGTGTGAAATCCTAGTGACAAATGTTAAGGCATATAATATGACGATGAGTGTATGTAAAACATACATACACTTACTTACTTCTTCAGGGGAAAATAAATGCGAAAAGACAGAAAAAACAAAAACGTTGTATAAAATCAAACAAGAGGTTAAGCGAAGGTTTAAAGAAATTGGTTATGAGAAGAAAATGGCTAAGGCGGTAGAAAAACTGAGTCAGTATGCTCTGAAAGAAGTGAAAAAACTCGACTATGACTCCAATCCTCTTCTAAAAAAACATCGTAAGTTTTTTTCTAATTTATTATTATTTCTCTTTCCTATTTCCGATATGTATTTTATTTTTTCTATTTTTTGCAGTTAATCTTGCCAATTCGGGTTCCGATACTGAATCAGATTGTGATTCAGATAGTTCTTGGGATTCTTCGGATTATCACTGCAGCGAATGTTCATGTTCATGCTCAGATGTCTGCTCATGTTCATGCTGTTCAGGTTGTGGATCATCCTATGATAGCGAAAGCAGCAGCACTTGCTCTTGTTCCAATTGCTGTTTCAGTAGCAACGATTTCAGTGATTCCAGCGATTCTAGCGACTCTAGCGACTCTGATAGTGATTGGGTCTAAACTCTGTATGCCTTGGAAAACTTAAACAAAAAATTGTTTCTATTCATCTGGAGTTGCTGGTCATTCAGATGTTTCGTATCTATAGGTATAAGATTAATAATTTATTCGACTTCTCTATTACAAATAATTTAAAAATAACGTGTCTCTATTTCGTATACATATAGTAACAATGATTGCATGTTATATTTTACAGTATGATTAAAATGCTTTTTCTCTTAAATTTTTATATTTATTGATTTTATTATCCTCCCTTAATTACATGTTGTAGATAAAAAGAATTAAATCTATTAAAAAAAGATGATGAAAATTACATCAGAAAGTTTACATGCGCATAAAGCTTTAATCCTGAAGATTGACGACTTTATGCTACAGGTGCTCTATAAAAGTTAAGAATAGAAAATGCTATACGTCATTTTAGTCGTCACATATGTATGCTACGTCAGGGTAAAATAAAAGAAACACCACCACATACTTCCCTTTGTCATTTTCCACACACATGTATGTGTGTGGAAAATGATGCATTGAGTGCCTTGGGGTCAGAGTTCTAATAAAGAATGCAATATTCTACCTGAGAAAAGAATCCAATAATCCATATATACGTATATGGTCACGAAAAAAGTTATTTACATTAATCAGCTTCAGATATTCAACCCTATTATTAACGTTAGCCGAAACATTTATTTCAAAGTTGATTCTGTATATGAAATGAAATGCACCCCTATTTAGACTTATAAATAATTCTTGAGAAATATTCCAATCTACAAGTTTAATATTACAAAGCTTTCAGCTTTAATTTTAAAGCCTTTTCATTCAAAATAACTTATGAATAAGGGTATAATTTCACAAAATGCTAAAAATCCTTAAGTAAAAAATAGTAAAATAATATTTACGTTACATAACAATTGAAACAGATTAGAAAATGTTTTGATACTTTTTCAAATTGATAAGACGTCAAGTATTTCGTATAGAGGTTTAAGCATGCGTTGAAAAATTTTTACTCACTCTACATATATTGGGTGTGGGCTGCAAAGTTTCCAAATTTGGTTCTCTATTCATACGAGAGCTATAAAAATCTTCTCAAAATATTATTACCTTGTTTCTTTTTTTAGTGTTAGAAATTGAATGTTCAAGATAACTTAGCATCCGTTATAAATTCTTTTCAGTTCTAAATATGGTGCTACAAGTAGATTATTTTAAGTTAGGATCGATGATCTTTGAGGATCAACCTTGAGGGAATGGCAAGTTCAAGGAACTTCTGAGATGAACACCCACGTTAAATCATTCAGTCGGTGTGGGAAAATAAGTGTCAATTAAAAACATAGGCATAACTCTTGCAAAAAGAGACGTATACCTCACCCTATGGATATCAAACTTTCTTGTAAAGAAATGTTTTTAAGAGCTCTTTTTTTCTGTTCTTACAATGATGAATAAGAATGCTTTTTTCCAAGTTTTCTTCGTTGGAAAATTCTTTGAAAAGGTATTTTGCAGGATTTCATTTTCAAATTGATGAATGGCTCGCAAAACAGAATCATTTTTTTTCTCGATCATTTATATGAATGGGTAAAAGCGAATAAAGATCTTCATTTTTATTTTATTTCAGTCTAACTCAAATTACAATTTCAGTTGTATAAAAAATAACATTATGTTAAAAATCGAATTGAATAAGAAAATAAATTTCATTCTTCAAAATAACGCTTCAAATATGTATACTTTAATATTAATTAAAGATAAAGGGTTTAGACTATTTATTTTTTAGAAGAGAAGTTATTGCCCTGCTGATATAAGTTGATGTTCAACTGAAGGTGGATTAAAATCCAGTTTTGAAAAAGAGACCAGTTTGAAAGCTTACAAAAATAAAATATCAATTCGCCATGATGTGAGACCGGTACTGGCTTGTACATATATATAGCAGTGTCATCGAGAGGATTCCGCGGATAGTTGCATGAAACACTTCGAACGAACATGATCAAGGTATGTAATGTGCTTTAAAGTCAAGGGTTAAATTTTCATATTTTATTAATGATTAATAATTAAATCTGTTGAAATAATTATTTGTTCCTTTCTTTTTAAGAATATGTTACTTTAAAATTTAATAACAAGCGGTTTGAAATATTTCTAATATCATCAGTGAAGAAATATTAAAATTGAAAAACTGTGTAAAATGAAAAACTGTTTAAAATAAAAACTGTGTAAAATGTGTTCTGTTTCGTTTCCAAAAAGGAATCGATATAGTAATGATGATTATTACAAGTGATTGTTGAATTACTTAAACAATTTAAATTTATTCAAACGTTCCTTTTGAGATGAGATAGCCTCATTGACATAGAGATTGATTTTATAATTTATTACAAATTATTTTCAGCTTATATTGATACCCTTGATAATTAGTGGAGTGCTTTGCGCTCCTGCAGATCCTTATAATGATCAAAGGTATCTAGATGAAGAAAATGAAGCAGAGGTAATCATTGCAGTGGAACCACTTCGAGGAGTGGATAACCTCCAGGAAAAATCCATCCCCATTTTTAGACTCAAGTATCCAAGCTATGTGGGAAAAAATAATCTGCATGAAAGGTCGCAGATACCTTTAAACCTTCGTGGGGAAGGAAATCTTCATGAAAAGAGGATGCCAGAATCCTCTTTGAAAAAATCATTATTCAATGCGGATTATCCTTATTTTTTGAGATACCCGAAGAACGAGTATGAACATGTTTAAACTCCGTTTATCTTCTTCTATAAAAGATAAAGATCAGTTTTATTATATTCTCCTGCAATTTGAACAAGAAACTCTCGAAGGTATGTCCGAAATTAAAAATATTCACTGATTCTAAGAAGAAGTACAATTTATAAAGCTAATTACTGTTAGCGACTTTTAATAATTCTGATTTGCAATGTTGTATAATAATGTATAATGTAACACTAATTTACTTTATGATTTAAAATATTTAAGTATTTTGTATGAAAATAAAATGAAAATAATTACTTACACATTTTAAATAAAATATTTTTAATATAAAATAAACAAAGCAAATAATTTGGTGTTATTTATTATAAGGTATAAAATTATGAGTAATATGATACAATTATTAATTTAGTATTGATTATTTCGAATCGATTAGAAGTGATATTGTTGGTTCTAAAATTCTTTCGCAGATGTCGACACAGCCTGGATTCCCAGTATCATAAGGTAGTGTTCTAGGAATTTTAACATTACCAGTTGAGAAAAGTTTAATAAATTTACGGCTGATGGCTCTCTAATTCATTTTTTTTAAATTTCGTGTATTTATTCCACTTCCATTTTTATAAAAAAAACTTTTTTGGATGACAAGATTAAATGAATTAAAAAATTTTTTAATATTAATTTATTTTTGAAGAGTACATATAATTTCTTCGTCGAACTTCTAATTCAATAGACTTTTATATCAGGCGTGTCAAATTGTAAGTTTATCTCTTTAATTAGAGACTTGTAAATTAAACGTTTAAGGAAATATTTGAGGAGAAAATTAGACCATTAGAACAAACCCTCTTTTTCTCAGGGAAATTAATTACACTAAATCCATTTAGTCATAATTTTTGCTAATTAATTAATCGACGGATTTTTTGACATTAAATCTATTAGTAAAATAATTTTCGAATTGTTTACACAAGTGACAATTATTTTTAATAAATGGAAAAAGTTGTAATATGTTTTGCACTCATTATAATTTCTAACTTTCTGCTCTTGATACATATGTCCGCATGTTTTTAATTAAAAAACTTGCGAACTTGGGGATGTATTTTATGATTGTGCGATTAGTTGATGATGACCTCAGGATTACATTCGTACCACATTTTTTTATAAGAGGAGAGATTTAATGCTCTTTGAGACTTCCCCTAGATGTAGAAATGTTAACAAAGGTTTTAAAATTTTTAATACTACTTTAATTAATATTATCTTGATTTGAAAAATAAATTAGAGAGTTCTCATTTCACGTGACTATTCTCGGGAAATTATATGTTGAACTGAAAGAGAAACGGTTAATCTTATTATGTTATCTATTATATTCAGCTTTGAATGCAATTAAGGCTGACGATTCTTTCAGGAGCGTTGATTAGACGAGCGTTGCCATTATGAGACACGCCGTATTAAGAGACAGGATGGAATGGGGATAAAAGGAAACGGGATCTCTGCGAGTTAATCGAGTTGATGAAGAAAATTTACTTAGAATCCTACCTAATTCGATTACCTTACATCAGATCTTTGTAACGCTTCGCTGATTTAGTCATTACATGAGACATTTTTTGTACATTATTTTCTCCTCCCTTTCTTTTTTCCTATGTTGAGGAAAATTCTCATGAAATATATGTAGATACACCCAACTTTCTTACTTCTGTCAGCCAGCAGGCATGAAAAAATATCGGATTATTTCACGTTTTAATTAATTAACAAAAAATATTCTCTCTTTTATATGTGTGTATAGATACACACACACATTAGATACAAATTTAAGTACATCAATGATTACTAAAATTTATAATTAAAAATGAAGGTCTCTTTGTTGTTTAAATTTATTTTTGTTTATAAATAATAAACCTATTTATTTTAAATATTACTGTGCGTAACGCAAGCATAAATTAAGGAGAAAAATTAACGATTTGAGTGTATAATACGAAGGTGGTATGAGCTTATATTCTCCTGAATAAGTAGTCGGGGCGCTTCGAGAGAAGTTGAAATGTGACGACTGGGACCAATTTCACGCAAACACGGAAATGCTTCCCAACTCAACGAATTAATTTCCTGCCGGAGCCACTGTTCAATTAAATCCCTTCGAAAAAGTTCCGTTTGCGGCTTTCGGTGAAGTATAGTGTGGAGAAGAAACTGTAGTAAAGATTTAATATGTTCTAAGCTAACTCCACAAGGTACAACAAAAAATATACGAGATATTGTCAGGCCGCTTAAGACACAGTAGAGAAAATGAATTATAGTAAATATTATACTGAAAAATTAAAAAAATCATTTTTAAAAAAGATTTCACTGGTGCGAACTTTATTGTACATTCGTACGTGCTTTTGAGGCTTCTTGTTTATTATAATTTTTTTACATGTGTTATTTATATTCTTTGCAAACGCGTTTGGACAGTTTTCACCGGATGAGAAATGTAATACGACTTCAGGAAATGACTACTGCTGAATTATTTTGCCTTTATGACAACGTCTTTATACCCATGTTTCTGTGTCCTTAACATTTCTGAAATTTATTACACAAAGTATTTGTATCTTTACCTCTATTTATTGGCAAAACTTTTATCAACTTTGCACCAACTTTTGAAATTATTTATTTTAAAATTTATCTTAAAATACAAATGAAAACGAAAAATGTATTATTTAGGAAAAATATTTCTATAGTTTGTTGGGTGAAGAAGTATGCATGTATTTAAATGGTTTTAAATGCCAGACCATTATAGTTAAGCCAGCTAAGACATTCTTGACCCCGGTTTAGTTACTTCAGAACACGGAACAATATATTCTGAAATACTAGCTGAAATCCTTGACCTTTCGAGGATTATATTCCATTATAAGTAGGTCTGAAGAGCAAAATAATATCCTCAAAATTATAGAGTAAATGCGAACAATTCGGTGTTAAACTTACATCTTGAATTTGCAGAGGCAAAAAAAAGAATACCCTTAAAAAAAGTGAATTTTACTTTTATTTTAAATAAAAAGAGGTTAATTGAAAATTTTAAAAGAATATAAAATCGGCGTAACTTCATTAAGTACAAAATAATATCATGTAACGAGATACAATTCTCAAAAGACTAATAACTTATGAAAATAGTCCTTAATACTCATTTACGAAGGAAAATGTAGGAGAACGAAACGAAGATAAAGAGACAGACAGAAGAGGAATGAGACGCTAGAGAGTGAGAAGGTCTAGTATACGGTACGAGAGATGTGCTATGTTATAAAATGTTACTTCCGTTGTGTCCCTAGGGGATCTAGTTTCTCAGGAATAAGGCATAAACAAGTAGGAAAGACAATGTCCTTATTATAAAACAGAAATTTCCAAAGAGATGAGGTACAGCAAATGGCTAATTTTTTTTCCATCAAATTCGCTACGCACTTTATTTATTTTTTAGTAGCTATCAAATGCTTGATAACTGCATACATCATAAAATAAATTTATTTTCAGAGGAAAAATAATGAATTATTCTTGACTTTTCAGTTATTTTTCTTAACTATAACTATATTCCTAAGGATTTAGCAAAAGACCATTTTGTAAAAGGCCAATTCAACGAACGTTTCAGCAGAAATCGCTACAGAGTCGTAAGCAGAGTTGCGATTGCAGCTTAACCTTCTCAATCAGATTACGTTCAGAACCCATATGGTCTTCTGTCTGGGCTATTTGTTCCGAGTGTC
>JAUEJJ010000017.1:5267363-5277499 GCA_032164275.1 Synergus coniferae | reverse complement strand
CCTGCCTTTCCAAACTTTAGGAAAATTTAAGTGTGTTTGAATGATTTCAAATGTCTTCAATTGAGTTGAGATATTTCAGGAGATTTCATATATATTCAGAATTCAGTAGAAAGGATGTTCTGGAAGGGATTCTGGAGTTTTACAATAGTAAAGTTTCGATTAGAATAGCCTGATGGTCCCATGGTAGACTTTTGGTTTTCAAGAGTGTCTTTAAAAGCTTCAAGGAATTCGAAACCGGAAACTCGAGCAGGCCAACAAGTTCGCGACAATTGAATCGACGTACGCGTTAACGTGACCAGAATACAACCACGTTTTACAATTTGCTCAGTGGTCCTTTCACCCTTGTATGTATGTACGCTTCTATACAAGTGTACATTCCCAATAAAAAATATTCTGAAGACTTTGTGCTCAAAAAAGAACTTGTCAAAAAGTTTTAAGTAATATATTAACCATTAGTCCGTTCTCAAAATCAAAATTTCATTCGTGGGAACTAAATTTCTATCAATTTGATTTATTATTAGAAATGGTCAAATGCTATAAAGCTATATGCTTTCGACTTGGAATATTGAATATTGATAATACATCTGCCTCTAAATACGAAAGGGGTTTAAAGCTAGTATTAATAATAATACTCTATTAAATTCCAAATACCAAAACCATGTTCAACAATCTGTCATATTTCTGGATAATTTCAATTTTGAACCTAAAATTATAATTTCTTCTTGAAATAACTACTTATCAAAGGGCAAAAATTGAAATTTTTTTCTACATTTTCTGATGCTTGTTTTCTCTAATAAAAATTAAAAATTGAATGAAGAATAAATGAAATAAATTACTGTAAAAGGAGGTTACCCCGACAGATAAAAAACTGCCCTTAGATATGATAAAGTTCATTCGTGATCTATCCCAAGGGGCGGTTTAGGACGGTTGTAAGTGATGTAATCCCCTGCACAGAATACTTTCTTGATATAGTGCATGATTTACTAATTTGTCTTTAATCTAGAGTGTTATATAAATCATTATATAACTTTATATTAAAAATTTCTGAAATTTATAAGAATGGTTCAATTAAATAATTGAATAGCTAAGTTATTATAATTCCGAAAGGTAAAGTAATTATGTTTTTACTTGAGGGTAAATTCAAAGCTAAGAATTTTCTACTCCATCTGTCTGTAATCTTAAAAGGCAAGCGTTCTTGAAATAAGGTATTCTCTTGGCAATTGTGCTTTGGCACAGCTTTCGCAGTTTAGATAGGGGAAGAATGAGTCTCAGGAACAATTGTTAACAATCAGGATTGGGATGTAACGTAAGCAATTGAGAAAGGCTCTGTTGGATCTAAATGAGCGCAAATGCTTGAGGAAGAAGTAGCAGTAATGTCATCGGAGAGTAAGAGTTTCATTTTTTAATGAATGGAATGCTTTCGGGGAGTTGTCCTCATTACACTGGTTATCGTCATCTGTTTATTTGTAAATTTAAACTGGAAATTTTTACTCTGGTAAAATAATACGTAATTAATAGTTTAGTTAACTTTTTGAATACTTATTTTATTCGAAGTTTTTCGTGCATTTGAAATCCTGAATCCGTCTTAAGCTACGATAACTAATTAACCTTTGCTTCCATTTACCTTAAATTAATATTCACATTAATTATTAATTAAAAGCTTAAGCTATTATAATTTTGATTTAAGTAACCTTTGCTTCCAATTTTGGATAGCAATCGCTTTTGCGTATTGCGGAAGCAGCTGAGAAAATATTGCTAGCAAAGTTTGATGTTTCTGGCAAATTGTCAGTTTTTTTGTATCTAAGTTATGCTACCAACTGTCTCACTCGGAGACTTAAATGCAAGGAAAAAGCGGTGAATAGTCTTGAAAGCAAATAAAGTACAAACTATCTTTATTGCAATCAGTTTTTTTATATTAAAAATGATTATATACGCTTAATTCTTAATGAATAGTTAATTAATACAACGTTATGCATCGATTGAGATGTATTTATAAAATAAAACAGTAGTTTGACATCATTATTATCATAACTGGCACAAATAATTAGATCTATAACATGTAAATACAACGTAGCCGCTAGCAATTATAATTTTCTACTTATTAATGAGTATATTGTTTACATGTGCACCGCAAACAGTTATATTGGCTTTATACAAATTTATGCCGGTCTCATTACTTATAATCGAGATGATCTTAAAGCCGAAATTTAATACCATGAGATTAGGCAAACAATATTAAAAGTAGAAAATTTTTTACTATTTTCGTACAATAAAATTATAGAAAAGCATATATAATTAGAACTTAAATTAATTGTAAGAAATAGTGATAAAATAAGGTGAAAAATAAAAAGGCAATGAATATATGTGAGTCAAAGAATCGAAACATCGAAAATCGATGTTTCCAAGTATATTGTCTCTAACTTTCAAGAGGCGTCTCGATTCAGTAGTAAAACTTAACTCAAGTCAGACCTTCATGCATTCAGGTTAGTTGAAGCAGTTTTAGGCATAAAAGGAAGTCAAGGAGAAATTTGTGGTAGATAATAAGCCATAGTCTTTCGTGTCAAGCCTTTGGGTCTTTATAAGTTTCTGATATACATGTATGGATGATCCAAGCATGATGTGTCTACAGTTTCATATCAAATTGCTCACTCTCTCGCTTCAGAAACCACATAGCGATAATGCTGCTTCCTCTTTAATACAAACGAAATGTGGCTAAAGAGAATTCAAGGGGTACATACTCGGTTATTCAATTTTTTTGTCAGTCGTCTGTCACACAGAGGTAAAACTTTACCTCCTCCCCCATATATCGCATCCTGGCGTGTGAGTACTTTTGTCATATGCGAGGTGGAAAAAATCGGTAAGCCTTTACATACTCAGAATAAAAAGAGAAAAGGAGAAATACAGGATGAGAGGTGCACTGATTTTTCTATGCTTTTCAGCTCAACGGATTTTAATTAAATACGGCAAACCGTGAAAATCTACAATGGTGTTGAGCTACGCTGGCATTTCCACGGCGGCTACGAAAAATCGACAGGACATTGATGGCTCGCGGTTATTGTTACAATATCATGGAAACTAATTCTGTTACATGCAGAAGTTTCGATTCACGGCTTGAGTTACATAGAAAAACATATAAAACGTTTTTTACTTGAATAAACTGCAAGCTTCAGGACTCGGAATTTGAATTTGGTTGAAAGCCCGTCTATTATATAGCTATCTGAAGAAAAAAAATGATTTTTTTATGTATGTATGACCAAAACTTACTTGATAGTTGTACAAACTTTTAACATTTTATATCAACATTTTTTAAATGAAAAAACAATCAGCATCGTTTCTTTATACAATACAAAAATGTGCTTCAAACTCTTAAATAATTATTTTAAAATAAATATTATTAAATTTAATCTTACAAAAATTGGACTCAAATCAGTTCACTGATACGTGGATTAAAGGGGACAAAAAAATGTAACATTTCCTGTTATGAATTTAGACTTCTGCATTAAAGCTCACGAGATTGTGTAGTTGAATGATATATGTGTTTAATTCATCTACAAGAGTTGTGAAAATCTCTGAAATTTGCTGAATTCTCGACCCTTTCTAATGAGATGACTCTCCGATTTTGTGAGACCTCATTTTTCACTCTTGTGTATAACCCAGAGAACATGCTATGGTACTCTTTTGATCAGAAATCGATTGCTCAAATCACTATATGCTAGAGGGAATGACAAGCATAGTAATGTCGAAAAATCTCCTTTTTCCCTTCTGGGGATAAAAGCATGGAGGAAATTTTAAAATTGTAGTTATTATACTCTCAAAGGATTATTGTGTATCTATTTTATATTATATTAATTAACGATTAATAATAATCTGTTATCACACATTCCAGTGAATAAATCTAGTATAAATAATTTATGAGTTTACGGAATTCGTATACATTAAAGTTGTGAAATAAATCCTCGCGTATCTCTCAAATAAAAAATTTCTTTTTTCGATAGCTACATGAATAGCTGAAATAGCATAAGTGAAAGCATGATTGAAATGAACTGACGTTGACGATGTCACTTCTTTCGTTAACAATAATAACTTGAAATCACCTGCGTAAAACGTACAGTTACGCTTTGTATATACATTATACACGCCCGCACGACAATAATTTCTCATCCATTTTCAACAAGCCACGTACGATCCGTCAGTACGTGTTTCCCGCGTATCTTGCTATGATCACCGTAATGTTTTCACCAAGATGCAGCCAATTTTACCTTTCAAAACATTTTATTTTTTTTATTTTCATTCATTAGTGAAATGTTGCAGTCCTTCACAGGCAGCTCATTAGACGATAATTTTAAAATTACTCATTCGAAGAGACTTGTAATATATATATATAGATCATGAAAGCACCAGTATCTCTGTCTGTAAAGAATAGCATAAAGATTATTTAAAGCCTTCTTCTGTGAGGGATAGAAAGTAGTATAAGTCATTATTAATCAGCCATAAGGAACCTCAAGTAGTAACGATTATTTAAATCAGCCATAAAACGGTAGAGGCAAATAGTAAGTAGTATAGACAATTAGGTCAGACATAAGGGATATCAAATGGTTTAAGTAATTTTGAGTCACGACTGGCTTAAATCATTATTACTTGAGATTCCTCGTGTCTGACATAGTATGAATTATACTACTTTAAATCCCGTATGTCTGACTTAAATTACTTATACTACTTATATCAATTGCAACTTTCTGACTTAAAATTACCTATACTACTTGAAATGATTTATACTACTTTATATCCCCTGTGACTGACTTAGGATACTTTATACTACTCGTTATCACTCACAGGAGGATTTAGATAATATTTAATACATGAAATTGTCTAAGACTAATATAAAACTACCTAATATACGATTTTATACAAATTATGCGTATGGCTGACTTAGGATAACATACTACTTAGTTATATTGTTTATAAGAAATTACGGAAATCCGTAATTTGAACCACTTGTTTTGATTTGCCCTTCAATTTTGTGTCCATCCACAATCACCAATGCGTTTGAAAAAAATATGAATACTTTAAATACTTGGGTGATGAAACACTTTTAGAATGTAAATATTTTTATTAAATTCAGTTGAATCGGAATTGAAAATAAAATGTGTAGTAATTTGCTTTTCCTTTTGGAGTTGGCTCGATATTTCCCTAATTGTAAGCCAATAAAATTCATTGAAGTAAACGTGAAACCTTGTCTTGACACAACAAGGTGCACGATTGGCGTGCTTGCACTCATTATGCACTCACGACCGGGTGCGGTCATCGGTCTGGCGTAAATTGGGTTAGATTAATCGGAATGGTGAACGCAGCCCGGACGGTTAGGATGGCTTAGGATGGATGGATGAGTTACAAGACATAAGTCGTGTGTATCTAGTATGTAAGCAAGGGATATCGTTGTGTAGGTTCATGTAGAGCCAGCAGCCTTCGGCGAATGCATACCCTGTAAATTGCCTGGCATTTAATTATCAGACAGACCCTGCACGCTAAACGTAGAGGCCCCTCTACACACTGTATTCCGAGAGTACCGCTAAATTAAACACATCTACTCGGCCTCCACTCGTTCCCGAAAGTTTCTCTTGACTCTCTTGACTCTCTGGGCGCTCTAATTGGGCTTTTGTCTACGCGTTCTTCTTTCTTTCTACGCTACACTACTGGCCTATTCTGCGCAATGCTATGTTTTCTCTGCTTCTGTAGTTTATTTTAAGAACAAATTTAAAGCAATTGCGAACTTTTAGGAACTACTTGTGCGATTTCCGGAGAGATTTTAGGTCTCTCGAACCGATTTTAGAGACCTGCAATAAGGTAGACTAGTAAACAAAAACTCCAGCAGGTATTGGTCGAATACTATTTTAAATGCTGGAAATATTGCAAAAAATATTCAGAAAACAAAAAATATTTATTTTCTATTTTTCTTCATAGAGGATATATAAACGTGTTTCATATGTTGTGTCAGAAAATTTTCGCTGTATATTATAGTTGAGTATATATATACGACTAAAATACGTCGCGTGTTTCGTAACCTTGCATGTTATCTCGAAAATAAAATTAACAGCCAACACCCCATGCTCATGATATGACTATGTTTTACTTAAGGACGTTCAAAAAATTATTCAACAATGAACTTAATATAGAAATTATATGATTTCTATCGCTTTCTATGCCTGATTGTATCTTATTTCAGCTGAATCAATTATTTCCAACTGATTTTCAATTCAATAGAACGATTATTATTATTATTGTTATTATTATTATTTTTAACTAGTTTGACAGAAATTGCTTTTTATCAAATAATTATAAAAAATAAGCTGTGGAAATTGGTAATTTTACGTATAGTAGGGAAAAGCATCCACATTTGCCTGATAACGTGGCTTGCTCTTAGAAATTTTGCAGTTAATCATCTGCATTGTTCGGAAGCTGTTAAACAGGAATAATAATTTGTCAAGACAGTGATGCGTTTCTATTAAACTTCGTTGCACGATATATTTTAATTTAGTGGCTCTGCGAGTTGTACTTCTGGGTCGAAAGGGGTTGCGCGTTCAGGGTGGCTCTTTGGGGGTGTTTTTGATTTGTTGGTTCCCGTGAGAAACCGACTACTCGGGGTGGGTAACCGCACATTATGTGATTTCTGCTGGGAGCAACGTTAACTTCGCGATTGAATTGTGAAGTGACAATGGCAATATGCCAGATTCACTTCTTTATCTTCTCTATCTGCCTAGTCCCGCCCTTATATATTGTATTTTAATATTTTTCTCCGAAAAATAAGCCAGCAGTCTGTTTTTCTCCTTTTCAAAAGTTTGTAGGGACTTATTTCAAATAACTCAGTTTTATTTCGATTTATAGAATGTTAATACTAAAAGGTAAATTTGTGCTGGGAAACCAATATCTGTTTCATTATTATAAATGTTTGATTAAAATTTATTTGACCTGATGTTTCCATTTTTCTTTTTGCCCTTAAAATAAACTTCAATAAGTGACTTTGATGGGTAGAATCGAATCTCTTTTTCCTCTATGTCAGCTGCACGTAGTAGTATCCAAAAGCAGATTTTTTTCTTTTTAGAAAAAGTTTCTCCATTTTCAGTGACACTAATTTATTTCAGAAAGTTACTAGGCCGATATTTCTACTTTTTATCTCTAACTGTTGTTTTCTCCGCTGAAAAACTACCTTACGTATTACTACCTCGTTAGTCTGAAAGCGTAGGGTGTTAGAGCCATGGTCTTGCATCTAGATTATCTTGTCGAGTTTGTTCCATACGACGGAGTGGGGTATGCATGAATTTTTAAGCGAAGACAAGTTCACCTCACGATTGGTATCGAAGGGAATGTACCTTGCTAGTCTCAAATGGATCTCTCATGCTCTGCGATTACCATCGAATTCCTTCAAGGCAATCATTTCAAGGAACGCTTTTTTTAGATCTTTCTCAATCTCTATTGGTCTAAAATCACCATTTTCATTATGATGATGAGTCAGAAAATATTGCAGTTGATTATTCCAGATTCTTATTTTTTTTGAAACTTGTTCAACATACAAGGCACTAGAAATGCGTTCATCTAAGAATAAATTGTACAAGAATGCAGAGGTCGTTGCTTGGTTGCATGTAAGATCTTGAGTCGTTTATACTGTTACAGAACTGTAGATGTTGGCGTTAGGACGAATTAATATTTGACAGGGTTTCTGTCTTGGTATATCGAGATCTCTCGGGGCACTACTGGCACCTAACCCAAGCTGAATGCATTACGATTTTAAAGGAGAGACCGATTGTTTTGGCCGCGTGAGCCAACTACGAACGTCCTACTTCAGGCTTCCAGAAAGGCTGTTTTCAAATATTTACAGTGGTTCGTAAACCACTTCCCCACCCAACTACCCTCTCTTTACTATCTTTCCCATCTCGACAATTTCTCTTTTCTCATGGTTGCGTCGATATTATTCGAATTATTTAGCAATTAATCCTCCATAAGAAATGAAACTTTCTTACATTCACGGAATGTACAAGAATTATCAGGACCAAATATCAATTTTATAAAGTAATGATGAATAATATAATAATTTATCAAAATACTTCTATTTTTCACGCTAATTTTCCATTCATTCTGCATAAATTGATCTGAATTCAAGCATAATTGACTAGGGAAAACAACTATTTCTGGTTATAATATACTAAAAAACCTATTAATATTTTCATAATATACGTCACGTGCGGTGTGCAGAAATCCCCTCCCTTCGTCTTTCAACATCAGCGACCTGAATGAATGGCTACTATTTGTTTTTCGTTAAGCGAAATAACTGTCTGGTATTTCTTAAGGGCTCCGCAAACTGTACGTTGACCACCACTGGCAGAAGAAAGAAAAAAATGAATCAAGACACATACATAAATATTTTAAGACTATGATTATTTTAAAGTTTACAGATCTGTTATAATTTACTTTTACTTGAAATTAAATTTGATATTAATTGTCTGGTTCAGCAAAATTGGGGGTATATTCTCAATAGTTGAATATCTATGATCTTCATTCTTAGTGTAGTGTGATGTGGTCTTCTTGAAGTGCTTCTTGCGATTTTTTTTTTGCAATTTGGTGTAAGTTATTCCTATAACGTGGTAGAAGAATCGAGTTTTGTGGCTTCGAGGGATGTCACATAGCGTCATGTAAAGACACATTTACGCCAACATCGAAGCGTTGGACGCTGAGGAAGCCTAACTTTCCGAGAGCATGAAATGTGCATGCCTTGTGTCTCGATCACCAATTTCAAAAATTCAGTCAAACATTTTCCAACCATAAAATTGTCAGCTAAAAGATCTTTATATGCATGGGAAATTTTTCAACGCCTCTTGACCCCATGGTTTGATTTTCTGTATTTCGATTCTAGCTTAGAATAACAAAATAGAGAAATCTTTATCGGATATCTCTTCTATATCCTTTCGACATTTTTTCTCACTTTCTTTTGAGCGGTTTTGTATCTCTTTTTATTTGCTCTTAAAGGAAAAACCTCGACCTTCGAGAGAGATTACGTTCAGACTCGTGGCAGTAAGAAAAACGAGAATTTCTTACGAAATCGTAGTTCATGGCTCATCTAACAAAGAAATCTCGCCTATATAGTATGTTGACATACAGATTTTTATGGTTTAACATATCTCTTTAAATATCTCTTATGTACATTTTACCTTTTAATAGTAATAATTATCAGTACTTTGTATACATTTAAAAACATATTATTCATAACGTTTCGAGGAAGAACTTATGACGTATAATACTACTGCTTCTGGCTCTTTGAAATTTTAATCTGCGAATTCCGTTCCATTGTTCTCTCACCATCGGAATCTTTCATTCATTGTTCTTGCTGTCATGGATTAAATTGTAAGAATGTGTCGTATTTACTATTAGTGACTGATAATTATAAATAAAATTCATGATTTTACTATTCTGAAGATATGACGGATGAAAATAGTAATCCGAAAATGGGAAATAGAAGGGTAGACATTTTTGCAAAAACTTTAGTGGAGGGTTAAAATGGGAAATATAGAAAGAAGAAACTATGTCGAAGACTTTTGAAAGTTGTTATCGAATATCGGAGGTTGGGATGCAGTGAAAAGAATAAGGAATGGCGTGGAAAGTACCGAAAGGAGAGAATCGCCCTGATGTGGCACCTTGGTAGCTAACTCTGAAGATTAAAAAGAAAAAAAACTTGATGAAAAACTTGAGTAAGACTGTTCAGTAATCGTATTGGAAAATGCCGAGCGCATTTCTGTAAAGTTTGGAATTTATCGAACAATTTGCGAATTATTCTACTAAACAATACACATAAACACAAATATTTATAAAAAAGAGAATGTAGAAAGTTTATAGTATGTGTATAATGAAATAAAGCATTTGCAGAATAAAGAATTTATTTTTCATTCGCAACGGCTATCCAAATTTCATACTATTTTCTGTACCGCCTAACATACTACAGCAAGTGTTCTCAATTAGCACAATTTAATTACACCACGTAACGAATGAACTTGTAGAATTTCGGAACGAATTTTCCTTTATAATTAGATCATCAACAACGGTGGATAATTACTCATCCGAGAAATGTAATTCATTTTATTAAGACAGTT
>JAUEJJ010000017.1:5231588-5247179 GCA_032164275.1 Synergus coniferae | reverse complement strand
TTTATATGTGTAGATTTACGTAAATTTTATGTCTTAACTAAATATTTGTGATCAAATTTTTTGTATCTGATTTGTATCTGAGATCAAAAGGACCTTTTTAGGTGATTTTACCACATTTCTGAATATAAAAAAGATAAAAATCGAACAAATTTGAAAACCACTTGTTGAATTTCGTTCTTTACTTTTTTCTACCGTGTTGTTTTATTAAGAAAAATCATAGAATAATCATTTAAATTGTATCATTTTTACGCGCATGTGTGGTTTCAGAATATAATTTAAAAAAGAGGATTGCTTGAGACAGAGTATCCCTAATAGCAGACATTTGTGTGTAATAAAAAGCATGCTTTTTCAATGAACGTAAAAAGAAAAACGAAACGATGGGGAAATGACCGGAAGGAATAGACGAGGGAACTCGTAACTGGATCGATTTTGTGGATGCTCACGTTGCATCATTGCAAATATACTACGACTCAATTGCACTGCGTTATCCTAAAAGCATCGCTACTCCTTTTAAAGAAACTCGTCCATCCAAAAAAGTGAAAAGGTCGACACAGCTCTCTACATCTTTACGCACTCAACCCACCCTGCAATTTGGATGAACAATTTGTTGTAGCAAATTTTTTTTTACTTTTTTAAATCGAGTTAAGCGATACTATTACTTAAGTGTGAAATATCGAAAGTTTGAAATATCAAAAGACAATACTTTTTTTTTTACGCAAATTAAACATTTAAAGTGTGCTAGGAATATAGTATAAAAATATTCAAGATTAATTAAAATTTAAAAGTGTCTCTTGTCTGACACGCTCCATTTTACTTTTATTATATATAAGGTGAAACTGCTAATATAATTTAACACGTGACATTTCGAGACGAAAATATGTATGTACGCTCTATAATTAATAGACTGAAATCTTAATATTGCCATGAATTATTTAGAATATTCGTCGCAATATTTATTGTAGTATGTATATCAGGACGATGAGAGGTTCTCTATTGTAAGAATATTAAAGAACAGATACTCAAAATATCAAACATTTTTTTATCCACGTAGTATTTTATACATACATATTTTTTAACGTGAGTTTAATTTAATTTTTTAAGCCACATTAATATGCGTAGGTGAGTGGTCCTTATTGGTACTTATGGTCAACTTATTGAGGACAATTATTTTACACATTCATAATAAATAATTTTGATAAATTCAATTTTGAACACAGTAATTGGAAATGGTTATAACCACAGATATCACTGACTCAGCTTCAACTTTTGATGAAATAACCTATCGATTTTTAACGAAGATTAATTTAATTAATTGGACAATGGAAAACACGAACTCGGATAGAATGATAATTTAAAGTACTAATAATTTAACAAATTCTACTTTCGAAATTCAGAAATGGAATATTGCAGATAGTTAAAATTAATGATCTAAGGAATTAGTGAAAGTTAGCGAATTTGAATTAAAAGAGGTTTGAATACAGCTTCATGGTAGGACTCAATTTACAGAATTTAACTTAGTGTTCCAAGAATTTACTTCTCCTGGTAATTAATGTTGGTGTGTATCTTAGAAGCAGAGTTCGTAGTTCCTTATATCTTATCAAACTAATGTTTTATTTTATCTGATGTCAGCATAACAAATTTGTAAATTCAAACAAGTAAACAAGGTGCTCTCGATCAGTTTGGAACACACGTGTACAATCGAATGTTTATTTGTATGTCTGTTGCAATCGTTGACAGGAATACAAAATCGAGCAGTGGCAGTGGCAGAGGACAAGTAAGCCACCCAGTGGGAGTAATAGACAAGGGGGGTTGCAGTGACATTTCACATTTGTGAGAGAGCCAGAGACCATAATGGCGTCAATAGTGCTGATTATGTGACCGCAATTTGCTCGCATGTTCTATGAAGTCGGGGATTGCTTTGAAGACACGAAGGTGAGATAGGTCTCTATAATATACCTATGACAAACCAGTTCTCTTCGAATTCAATGATTATATGTGACAACTATGACACTATCCATTTTTTATTGATATTTTGTCATTTATTTTATAACATAAACATACAAAAAGCATAAACACTGTCTGCATAGAAAAAATCAGCGGATCTCAGAAATGGACAAAATATTCTCTTTCAAATTATTATTTACACCTATAATTTCGTTGAATTGTTTGAGTATGAAAAATTTAATTCAATTTATGAGCTAATTATGCGACCGCATTTACTTGCATGTTCTGTATAAACTCGGGAATGGCTTTGAAAGCATATGAAGGCGTGACAGGTCGCTATACATAGCTGTAATAAACCAGTCGTCCTCGAATCCGATGACCAGGACGAGTATGTCATCAAGTTCAACATTCTCAAACTGTCAGATCGAAGGGTCATTCTGGATGAAGAAGGACCTTTCGATGAGAAGTTTTGACGCTTTCGAAATATGATATTCAAGTGGTAGCTGTCAAGCGAAAGGGTCTGGTATATCAAGAAATACGGTTCCACGCGAAATTCAATTAAATCTCCCTTCTTTGTCGGTCGCGGCTATAGTTTGGTTTGATCCGGCTTGTCGAGAAACGCTCGTTTATACCACAAGTCAAATTAGGGGTCCGCTTTGTTTTTCACTTTACAAAAGAGAGTTTGATTGATGGACTTTATCGGTATTGCTTGCACACGATGTGTTTCTGTTTATTACGGTCAATAGAATCAAACTTGATAGAGTTACGCTTTTGAATGAAAATACCGAACAATGCAGACCCTTCTCATGTTAGTTCGTGCGATGATTCTGCGTGAAAAGATACATTATTTCGATAATAAATAAATGTTTCAAATTATCCGTATTCAAATTTCCATTTAGTTAGTATTATGCATATAGAAGATCTTTTTAAACTTGGAGAAAACAACTCGCTTATATTTAATGAAAAGAGCGAAAAGTTTTCTTCTTTATACACTGAATTAACATTATAAAAAGCAGTGGAAGAAAGTTGAAAAGAAATAGAAAGTGGAGAGCAACGTTGGGTGTAGTATCTTATAATGAACAGTAATAACTAATAACTGGGTTATTTTTTTTAATAAGTATCTTCTAATGTACACATTACTGTTAGTCTATTGAAGGAACTATAATTATCAACTTTTTGAGAACGAGCTTTAAAAAAGAAACGAATTGTAAAATTGGATGCGTAAGAATCAATTTGAATTTTATGATCGTCGCATTTTTATTGGTGCGCTTATTCGAATTCTGGTCGGTAGGTATTAGAATAATTTTAATAAAGCGAGGAATCACCAAGTTGAAAAGGTTGAGGAAGAAGGCAAAGGAACTGGGTAGAGACATCGAAAGGAGGGATCGGCATGGTTACGGTGGAGAAAGAGCTTTTTACGTTTCTTCAACATTTGAATGAACGCTTCGGAGATTTGAGCGTGGTGCGATATTAAAAAGACTTCGTCACTTTTGAGACCCTTCTTTTCTGAGATTTTCATATCTGCAATAACGCGCGACTTAATGCCACTCTTCCTGATCCTCTCTCGATACTCTTTCCACTCTTTTGCGATGCAAAACACGTCTTTTCATAGAAGTTATGCATGACTTCAGTCCTATGCATCCTGTATTTCACTGACGCCACAGTTCAATATTCAAATAAAATTTTTCACCTTTCGAATATATAATAGCTAAGTATTTAAAGAACTTGCTCAATCTGTTGAATAATAATAATTATACTCTTATATAATAGTATATATATTCTCTCTTATATTTAGTATTGCTAAGTATAAGAGAGAATCAGTATCGCTTGTCTCAATGAAGAAGAAATAATATTTTTAAAGATATTTCTTATCTTTAGAAACTTCTAAATGTCCCCCGAAAATTTGTATTTTTATACAGATGTGGAATAATCTCGTATAAATAATAATTGTCGTTTTTCCCTTTTATAATAGGATTTATCTCCGCCAATTGATTTCAGTAATATTTTTTAGTGAGAATAAATATAAATAAACAATAACGATGTCTGCAATTTCGCTTCCAATATTGAATTCAATATATCACGGTAATCCAGATTTAACATCGTAACATTATTCGTCGCTGGGACACTTTTTGCGGCAAATTGCTATCAAAAACGTTAATATTTAATAATAATAACTTTATCAAATAATTGATTAAATACGTAAATGAATTAAATCATACTTTTAAGAATATATCGTATCTACTACAAACTCCTGAAAAATATTTTACCATTTTATTTTGTACTTCCTGTTTTGGAGAAATTACCGAAACAATAAAATTTTCAGAATTCATCAATTCTTAACTTTCACCAGTAAGATTCTTGAAATTAAAATAAATCCATTGGCATTACAGATTGAGCGCATATTAATCAGGAATGTTTGTTTACTTCATGAAATCGTCCTTGACTATGAGATATACTTTCTGATAGCACCTATTCGTTCTTGTAAAATATGCATGGATACATATTCAAACGGAGTACTCCCATTTCACGCGACCATTAGCATTAATCGCCTTCCGGCGATTGCCATTGATCGCTTACGGAATTCATATTGTATTGAAGTCATCCCGTATTTGCTAAGCCAAGGGTATTATCCCCGTGCACGAAGGATCACCGCCGACCGGATATCCACGCTGATCCTTATTGCGGCGATTATTCGTTATTACGGGTATTCAATGCCGCTTGCAAAATTAAGATTTTATCACAAACGAGGTCGTTTCCTTGCATAATTACCCACCTCTTCAAAGCGCAAGATCGCCCAGAATGCAATTGCAAAGTGCATCGGGAAGGTATTTTTCTTTCATTACTGCGCACGACTCATTTTATATCAAACTCCGTTTTCCGTTTATTCAAGAAGCAGTAATTACATTATGCAGTGACTCGCTTCTGCGAGGAAAATACACCAGCTCCGACTTTATCTCCGCGAATAAGTATAACACTGCTTTATTCATATTCTCTTTTAAATAAACTACATTGTCATCTGCACTCTAATATTAATAACACTTTTGTAATATTACAGTATACAAGAAAGGATAGTAGGAACAAAATAAGCGCGTGTTTTCCTTTATTATATGCATTTTAAATAAGCACAAATCAAATATGGTATACTTATATTATTATAAAAATAAATTAAATATAAGAAATAGACCAGTGTTAGGCATGAATGAGCGAAAAGATTAATGAAATATGGTTTATTACTAAATTTGCGAATTACATATATGTATTTTAGGCCATATACATGATTTCTCGTGGGTCGATGATATTTTAATATAGTACTTCATACAAGGGATTCAATTTTACATTTATCTTTAAATAATACATATTTCTGATAAAAATCAATTCAGCTAGGTATTGTTAATATTTAAAAAATGCATCCACATGAAAAACCTACTGGTTTGTAATATACACATTTGAATTGCATTTCCATTTTTGAAATTGAATATAACTTTTCCTCTTGCAATAGCATATAAATAAATTTACATAAATGTGAAGTAATTTTGAAGCCGTATTTAAAAACATCAACTGATTCGTTCGATACTGCATGTAACTATATCTATATTTATCGATTTATGATCAATACTTCATATACTTCAATTCTTCTTACATTTTATTTCTGAAGCGAGTAATCATTACTTCAACATTTATCTCAGTGCAGTAAGTTTTCTTCTAGACATAAAAATTATACACTCAAGAAAATGTCTGGTTAAGTTAACCAGAATTACGTTTAAATATGCTCTTACTATTTTTTCGCGTTGATTTAATCAACGTTGTTGCTTGTATTCTAATTAGTTGTTTTAATTCTGATTAAAATATCCTGAATTTAGGTTACTTTAACCAGGATAAATATTTATAGTAAGGACATATTTAACCAGAATTCCGGCGACATTTTTTTGAATGCAGCTATTATACAGCACACTTTTTTCAACTGCGGCAGGTACAGTTCGTAATTCTAATATATTATACGCATACTTTGATGCACTTTCAGGCAAAAACTTTTCTTTAATTGATATCATAATATACATATTTTCTACTTCATTTTGAAGCAATTGTGTGCTTTACTGTAAGTATGTTTCTCAATTTACAGTGTTTATGTACGTACAAATATGAGTCTACCCCAAATGAAAAAAATATTCATCCAATTTTCACTTTTTACATTTGGGGCAAGCTGTTGTTTTGACATGTACGTGTTTGTGGAGATATTTTATTTTTCATTATCCAAAGAAAAAATACATTTTCCTTCTGCAGAAGTCATTTGATGTACATATTCTTTTGTCATCACATCATCTTCCTACGAGCTCGTGGTTATTTGTACAAGGTGAATAACAAAAATAAATAACAGCGTGAGGAAATCCACATAACACCTATAATTATAATCTACATAAGTATATAGTACATTAAAATTATTCATTTTTAATGAGGGATTCCTTCCGAATTTTTTATGTTACGACTGAATTGCGCAGTAGAAAATGAAAGTTATAGTCAGACAATAGGAGGAAAGCAAGATAAACTTAAAAAAAAGTGTCATCAAATTTTTGTGTATCGTACAAAATTTATTACCGGTAGGAAGAGTTTAATTCTTCTTCCTAACACACAGACCCAGATATAAGATTAGACCGAGTACATTAGCAAAATGTAATCGAAATTTGAACTTTTAATATAAATCTTGTGGAACCGGTGCTAAGGTCATACGATATTATAGCATTTAATAATAAAAACTTTCCTTTAGTGCAAGAATGCTAATGGCAGAGAATACGTCGGGTCTAAAGCATTCTTTAAAACTACGTTCAAAACTCGATCAAAAAACTGTTTAAAAGTTGTGCGTACCATGAAAGGAAGAACAAAAATTCAGATACTCACGGGAAGAAAGTTTTAGTTGCTCCGTTGCGCAGATATATCATCTTAGAAAATGTCTTCCTTTTTCCTTTCATTCATTCCCCTTGTTTCATTTGAAATTTATCTCTTTTTTTACGCTTTCTCTTTCTTATATCGTGGACAGTGTTTAGAATTTAAGAACTTTGTGTTTTTTCTAAAAATATTAATTAAAAATGTTTCAAAGTAGCAAATAATATCGGCGACTAATTAATTTTACAATAATGCATTTTTAATTTTTTCATTGCTCTTCAAATAGTTTTTCTTTCATTAAAAGTTATTCTTGAGCCTTGATAGACTCGGAAATTGTTTTGGTTAACAAAATAATATTTTACAGTGCATTGATAACAAGTTTCGTGTCTCACATTTCTTATTTTACAGAATTATTCTGAAATTATACAATGAAGCTTCTTTTTCCAAATTGTGATATTCAAGTAGAAATACCTTTGCGTAATGTCTAAAAGATTTATAGCAGTAAGAAAAAACAGACATAATTAGCTGTTCAAAGAGAAATGAACAATCTTATTTTTTGAACAAAATTTCCTATCAATCAAATAATATATCATTACAATATTGTTGAGCAATTTAATCGAAATCCATTATATGCAATAATTACTGCATTGTATAATTTCAAAATGTTATATATTATATACAACAGGAGCACAATTATAAAAGGTACCATATTCTGTGATCGCGGTATTCAAATGCATAAACATTGAACACAATTAATGGTACCTATATACTTTAACAACAATCAGCTGCCTTGTTAAGGTAGCGAGAAATATTTATGTACATAAACAGTGACATAGTCATAAATAATAATTATATTTACATTTTACATTTACTAATTCGCAGTTAATTAGGAGCTTGCTTATTTCAGCAGCATCATTGAAGTAAGGATTTAATTCACATAACGTTTCTCACCGATAAAACTGAAAAGGGCAACAAATTAAACTATAAATTTCGTTTTCCCACCTTAACATGGAACAAGAATTTCAAGTTTCCTAAGTTTTGCTGAGACACGTGTGCCAATTAAAACTTATGATTAGTATGGAAGCTTATTTGCAGCATAACGAAAAGATGCCTCCAGGACACTATGCTGATTCGCAATTTCCTGCAAACATTTACGTCTTAGTTTGCACCAAATGCGAATAGACAACAGATAACTTTCCAAAAGTTTCCCCGTTATCAATTAGTACTTGGTACTTTAACTTCTTCGAAGATTATTTAGTTATTACAAACACTCTTTGATATTCGTTTTATCAAAAGCGGCAAGGCTATTTATAGGTAATTTAATCACTGATAAATTTAGAATAAGAAGAATGCTTGTGCAATTTAAATTATAAAATTTTAATTCAGTTTAATATTAAATTAATTAAAATTCTATCATATTACATATATCGAGTTTTGAATGGAAAAATGTATAATTTTATTTTCTCTTTTCATTCCTTACACTGAATATCATTCTAAAAAAAAACTCCATTTTGAGGGAATTCAATAATGAATTGAGATTGAATTATTTTTAAATAAAACAGAGAACTTTAGCACGTTTACATTAATTATTTCTGCATTCCCTCGCTTAAATTTGGGAGAATGCAGATAATTTTATTGAGAATGGGAGGAAGTAGGTAAAAATTGAATTTTTATTAACTTTTAAATATTCGTTAACTCAAGTAACAAAATGTACTGAAAATGCAATGAAGTGTCGGCTGTAAAAACGTTGCATGTTGGCTAATTTCGTGGGCCTGTCACTTTCTTTTGATTATTTTCATAGATATAAATTTTCTTTCTTACCACGATGACACCTCGATCGCTATACATTTTTTAAATTTAAAAATACACTTCTGAAAGATTTAAAATGTTAATCTAAATAACCATTTTCGTTATGACAGCATTCAAGCAGTGGAACAAATTGTATTTTTAAATTAAAAACATTTATAGCGATCGAACTGCCACCGGGCTGAGAAAGAAAACTTAGACCCACGAAAATAATCAAAAGAAAGTCGGGTTCACGAAATTAGCCAACATGCAACGTTTTTACAGCCGACGTTTCAACTAAATTTAATTGAATTATCAACTTCAGGGTGTACTCTTAGCTTATATCGATGGTTACGGCTTCTCTAAGCGAAACGCATATAAATATAGTCTATGATTGTCTTTTGTCACGAAACGTATGTCTCTTTCCTCTTCTTCATTTTCTTTGCACCATCTCTGGCACTCCTTTCATTGGCTCGTTTAGGGGAAATACATATAAATGTGTAATCAATGAGTAAATTCATTACCTCCAAATCAATGCACCAAATGTTGCCGCAATAGAAGCATTATTATTAAAAGTGACAGAGAAGGAGAATATAAGTTGGCGTGACCTTGTACTGAAACAGAAAATATAAGTTAAAGGTGAGAGGAATTGTCACGAAATTATTTTATAAAAAATTATTATTAAAGATTATTCTTAAAGAGTATTTAAGATCTATTTAACTTCCATGAATTTGAAGTAAAGGTATCATATTAAGTTACTATATCTCTATTATCTGGAAAATGTCATATGATGACACCATAATCATGTTACAAGTTTTATTTCTAGTTTGAGTTATTCTGATAGTTCAACTAAGAAAGTTGGAGAAACCTAGTTACAGAAAAAAACGAACAGTTCAAGTTACTATATACGGTAAATGCAAGAGGCGTTCCACGAACGATTCGTTCTAACGAGAAAATCGAAGATCGTTAAGAGCAATTTCTTTCAGTCGCTCCACAGCTCTTCCGGTTTACCTCCCTGTACTTTTTCCTGTTTCTATGGATTTCACCTATTAGTCGTATCGGCTTCTTACCCATCTTCCTCCAGATTTTCTCATTGGCTTCGCTAACAAGAACACATTTCTTCAATATTACTTTTTGTTGCTTGTTCTAATTAGTTTTTGTGTAATATTTCAAAATAAACTTTCAATTTCACGAAGGAAATAAAGTATATTCTACATACCAAAATTTATAGAGACAAAAGAGATGAACAAAAGCACTCTTTCTGTTGAATCCGATATAATAAATAAACCATACGTTTTGTAATAGATTGCGAAAATTTTACAGGATATTAAATTATTTGATAATTAAATTGAAAACATGATACTTCTGAAAGAAAAGTAACGAATATTCTGAACGTAAAATCCAATAGAAATCATGTGACAGATTTTATCATATCGCGTTTCGAAGTTCACTCTTTAAATTATTTCAAAAATACTTTTAACAGTTTATAGATTATGAAACGATGAAAAAAATATGAACTTCTAAAAAATGATCTTTTCTGCATTAAAATCAACAATTTGCTTTAATTAATCACTGATTCAGACAAACACTTTCTTTGAATGAATAATTGTATGAATTTATTTATTTTACTGATAATTCATTCGGTTATAACGCAAATAGGGATTTGGACGCGAATTGGAACATTTAACCTAAAATATTTTAATAATTCTACACGCTAGAGATTTGTTTATCGTGATGCTGTACCGTTAATCACTTTATCATTGTCCAGTTAGGTGCAATGATGAATAACGAGACTATTCACTAGGCGTTTATTGTTCAACATACGGTTTGCGATGTATGCTTTGGAAATTTACATCTCTTCAAATCCAAAATGAAATTTTCGCTACCTCATTGTAGGAAATAATTTATTGTACTTTAAAATCTGAAATTCTAAAAAATCTTCTCTTTTATAACATATGTATAATATGTTCAGTTCAGATCATCATTTTTAAATTTTATTGTATAATAATACTAATAAAACATATATACTTATATATAATTAAATTGTGGAATAGGCTTTCAAATAATTTGTTAAATCCTTCATAAAAACATATTTAATTTCAAATTCTACTAATTTGTAACTTGTTCAATTTGATAAAGTATTAAAATATTGATGATTTTCGTAAATGTTGTAAATTTCCATCGGTAAATTGATTATCTGTTTACTCAGTCCAAATAAATACCACATTGAAACTCGTATAAATATTCCATATACATTTTTTGTCTTTTTTAATAATTTCGAGTAATAGTACACAAGAACGAAAATACAATGCATTCAATATTGAGAAATTTTTTTGCTGTGTATTCTTTGCACACGTATTGTTTATATTGGAATTTCAAAATAATATCTTTTTGGTGTTTCGCATTTACATAAAGTTCTTTCATTTTATAAAAATGCTTCAGAAGCTAACGACAGTTTTTTTGCGTACTCTATGGACAGTTGTGAGTTGATTGTCTTCATATATTTGGATAGTTAATGTGTAACATTTTCCACTTACACTATGAGATGGCTTTACACGAAAAATAAAGGGGCTAATTTAATTCGCAATTAAACGGCAACAAACGAACGTAAAGGTGGTAATGAGGGGAGGAGGGGCGATAACGCGGGCCAGAGTACGTAGAAGTAGTTGTAAATTATTGTTTTAATTTCTACGCCACCCTGTCGGGCGTCTCAGGAGAGAAAGAGTGAGTCTAGGGGTGTGTCGGGCTAATTTTATGGACTTGCAAATCCATAAAGTCCGTTAATTTGCTTAAGTGGTACGCTGGGTTTCCGACCGATTGTTAATTCTGCGCGGTTACAGCGGATCGATTTCGCGCGAAAGTCATTATTCCTCTCGTTAGAGTGTACTGTCATTAAATTCAGACATGTGCAACTTAACAATCTAATTACCTTCTATCGAAAAGCATTGCTTGAATTAAACAGATGAGCCGTTATTCATTATTATTTAACAATAAAATAAGATCAGAAATGAAAAGTATTTTAAGTACAATTAAAATTAAGTTAATTTTTGAAGCTTAAAAGTGTGAGCAATTTTGTACGTGATCAAGGAAAGTTCTAAGAAATATTCTCCAGAAAGTGTAAAACTCTGAAGTCTAGAAATTTTATGAAAAGTATCACCGAGTCTCTCAAGGGATAATTTCACTTGGAAGGTAAATCTTAACCCAGTCCTGTCTTCGCTGACGCAAGACTTCCTTTGAGCTAGAATTTCATGGAATACTTTTCACTTCCTGAGAATTTCAGAGACATTTTTCACGAGCGCTAGACTAAGGTTAAAAATCTCGGAAAATTCAACTGTAGAATGTTGATTAATTTCAAGGACTTACCAAAAATTTCGGTGTCGCGTAGATCAATTAAAGGTTCTTTCACTTGACTTGCCTGGAGTGCAGATTCACATCTAAAACATTAAAAGACACGTTTAAACTTAATTTCAATATTTGGAAATTTATTTTTTACTTTCATGAATTTTTAAACTTTATTTAATTTTGAGTACTTCCGCGATCCTTGAATAAAATCTGATCATTTTTGTAAATTAAATTAATGAAAATCATTTTTAATTCTTAATGTTCTAAAAGATATTTTAAATGGGAAAAAGTTTGAAATATCAGAAAGAATAAAAATACGCTTTGACCTATACGGAATTAAAGAAGATACTTTTAGTTTATTTAATGTATCAAAATTATTATTAGAATCATTGAAATTACATTGTTTCTCCTTATAAAATTTTAATCAACCCTGAGTGAAAAGAGTCCTAAGTTCTTAATTCTCTCGGGATTTGAAACAGATTTGATCTATAACTTTTAAGAAATATTTTACCTGATTTTGATCTGACCGCTAGCAAGATGGTGAGGTCCAACTTCGAGCCGTAAACTCGATATTACAGTGTACAGCCCATGTTGTGTTATTATTGTTTCAGAATCTGGTGTAATCTAAAACAACAAAAATTAATTTTCTATAAAGTAACATTCATGAAAAAAGGCTTTCGAGTTTGAACTTAAAAAACTCTGAAAGGTTATCACTTTGATACTTTTTCTATCCTTTCAATAATAAAGAATAATGGAAAGCACTGATTATATTATTTAATATATTATTATATTATACATATTATTCAATTTCGTGACCCTGTTTTAACCTTTCACATAATACTTGTTAAGCTGATGTGCATTTTAAAGGTTACTAATATTTTCAAACCCCAATATTGATCCTTTCCTTGCCATTTTATTAAATGCCAATTACAATCTTCTATATATTACTTAATAGTCGAGTTAATCTTCAGTTTTCAGTTGATCACAAGGCCTAAATAAAGAAGCTAAAAGTGTGGAGTTTTAAAAGGCAAACGTGTCTCAGTTTAAACGTTAATTGAAGCTTTGGCTCATCAACTACTCTAGCTGAACTGCAGCTTGCTTTGAGATTAACGATGTTCGTTCCTCGTAATCATAGCATCGTCTTCATTTTCCTAATGATAGGCTATCGTTATTTTCTTTAATCAAATTCAATCTTAAAGTCTTTAAAAAATTCATCAATAAATTATTTATTAACCTTTCTACTTTATTCTTACATATGGAAAATTTAATTGACGCGAGGATCATTATAACGACTTTTAGCAGCAATAAGACCTTACGTATATATGTATAGAAGAATAGCACAGAAACTTATTCAAGTTTCTTCGTTAGTTTTAAGCTATTTGAAATTCTGAAAGTCATCCCTTCACAATTGCTATCAGGGAATCCAACTTTGCCGATACTCCCGTATGTCGTTATAATTTTCCAATTCACTGAATATATCTAAGAAAGGAATACTTTCAGCGTGAAGAATTACGAACTTTTATAGTGTTCGATATCGATATTTTCAAAAAAATGTTATTTATGAGTTTATCTAAGAAATATTTTTATTTAATTTTTAATTAATTAAGAAAATATGAATAAAAATTAAATAAAGCTAAATTCATCTTTTGAAATATTGTAGATTGACAAGACCCTTACCTGAACACCATTTATAAACCACCTCAAAAGGCTTTGAGGATATGATCTTCCACTAGTGCAATTCAGTGAGAGAATGTCCCCACTTGCATATATATTTTCTTGGCCAGTAATCATTGGCCCCTCTTGAGGTAAGACTGTAATCATAGAATTCATTTCAAATGATAATTACCAATTGACCTAAATTAATCTTAATTTGATTTTTATAATTATGATTTTAAGTTTCTCATCCTTTTCATTAATTATGTATCATTATATAAGATAAATAAAAGTGCGGTAAAAAAATCCTAAAAGAAATTTTCGCAGGTATAATTTGGGGTCATATTGAACACTGAAATATGCTCTTAGAACGGAGTTGTACTAAAAAAATTCTTATTTTCGCAGAAAATAATTTCCAGAGAAAGTGAAGTAATAAAAAAAAAGTGCTTGATCAGTGAATAATAAATATTAAATTGGCCTATTATGTACCGAGAATAAGAATAATAGGATTTTGTATATAACAAACTTTCGCAAATTTCAGGGTAACAACTTCTTGATTTTCTGTGAAATATTCACGTGAGGAAGTTATAAATTATACTCCTTTCAGTTGAGCAAAACCGTGCTATTCGTTGAGGCGTGTAACGTATAAGTTAGAAGGAGCAAAGTTATCGTGTATAAAAAAGGAAATAAAATTACGCGGGCTGTCTGCGAAAGGATTAGGTCGGACGAGATGGAGTTCCATTTGCAAAATCTGTCGAGAAGTTAAGTTCGCGATATTTTCTCTGATTCAAGTGTATGTAATTTCTTTCAGTAACGTGAATGTGGTGGTCAAACCTTTCGTAAAGGTCCTAGGTACATGCATATATAAATATATTCTAGATGCAGAGAATCGATCCGACAGAACCAAAAGTATATGTATAATCATTTTAAAAAATATGTAATTATATGTATTATTATTATATGTATTATATTATTATTATATTATATATATTATATTATTATGTATGTTATTATATGTATTATTTACAATAATTGATACATATCTATATATACATATATATAAAACTTGAGATTCTTTTGTCTTGTAGCTCGACTCCACATGCGAAATATTCCGAATTCTGCATAATGAGTATCAGAGAATATTAAAAACCCTGAGTGGTTTATAATATACTCGGGCAAAGGTGAGGAAAGGCTTTTAACTTGGCGAAATCGACGACGATCTAAAATGACATAAAACTTACGATGTCGTAATATTTATCGCACTTCAACGTTCTAGCTCTACGATGGTTCCAACCTCAATGATAATTGACCCAAAATTTCGAGAGTAAGTGCATCGTAAAACGAGGTGAAAAAGTCACTAAAGTTTTCTGACTCATGAATTTAACGGTAAAGATTGAATGACAAGTTGAGACAATCTTCATTAGTTACGTTTCGGCTCTTTTTATTACTATTACTCTTTCTTCACTACTGAATAATTCTTTGATGGTAATCAAATTATATAATCTTAAGGATATGTGGGAGAAATAATTTTAGCCGTACATATTCAACCTATTTACTTGTAAATAAACAAACAAAATACATTTTGTGCCGAAAATACCAGTGGGTGAATATATATGGCTAAAATAATTTCTTTCACATGCCCTAAGTATTGTTATAGATATATATTTTTTTCCATGGGCTTCTATATAATAATTATAATAGTGGCCAACTAACCTACAACCTCCATGAATGCTTCCTTTTCTATTGTTTCGAACTTCGGGGTTTCTGCACTAACTTCGCACTTATACCTTCCTGCTGAATGAAGTTCAATGTGTCTGAGATGAACTTGTTGATGATTAGAATGTGCAATCTATAACAGAAAAAGAAAACAAGAATTTATTTTCACACTTGAAAATAGGAATTGTTCAGACCTCGGTTCTGAACAGTTTCATTTTAGAAATTCTTGTTTAGGATTTTATATTTTTTCCAATTTTCTAACGCCTTAGCATC
>JAUEJJ010000017.1:5169743-5231488 GCA_032164275.1 Synergus coniferae | reverse complement strand
ATTTTTTTACAACCCTTTTTTGTTTTCAAGAATTTCAAAACACGTACGTGACAACTTCTTTGTGTGTACGAAACAGGAATAGAGTCATATTTCTTAAGTACTACGATTCCACTGGTATCATTTCACCCCTATGAAGATAAATGCCACTTCTGCTGTGTTACAATGTCATTCGTGAATAATTTAATTTCATGCAGTCGCAGATACATTCCTTGAGAAGATAATCGAACCGATCACCAGTAGGGAATTGCCAGAGGGTCGCAAATCCTGAAGAGCAGATATTTGGCCAGAATTTCGTTTGCTTAAGCTGGCTCTCGTCCCTGAGATGTCTGACAAGACTCGATTCGAATTTAGTTTATGTCGGGAGCCTGTGTATTGCAGGTACTTTATGGCAAACTGAATACGAAACGTAGAAAGAGAAGCTGCAATACTCAGAATAGATGGAATCGTGATGCTGATAATCCATTTACTTTGCCGCAAGGCTTTCCACTTGGAAGAATAGTTCTTCCGTTACCCTTTTTCCATTCTTCAAGATCCTTCTTTTCTACTCAGGAGTGTCTCACTGCTTTACGTGTCTTCTGTCACGATCGAAGCCCAGATTGTCTGGATTTATTTAGACCTTTATTTCATTTTTGAAGCAAATGCTTTGCAATACTAGATTGTATTAAGTAGAAGAAAATAAAAAACTGTCTTTTGAAATGAGAATCAATTTCTTCAAAGGCTGGAAGAGCAGAAACAGTATTCTTTTTCTTTTCCTCAGCTGAAGGAAGGATGCAAATACTTTTTTAAATCATGCAAAAATGCTTAGCATATATATGGAATCTTCCAAACTTCAAATTTATCTATTCACTTTCTGAAATCTTATTCTGATTTCAAATTGTGGAAGCTTAAAGGTTATAAATTGGAACTAAAAGTAATTTCATAACAAGGAAAGCAGATGTAAACTTTAAATATTAAACTTTGATCTTCACACTATGTTGTTTCGGTCTGACTTCTTAGAAAAGTTGTATTTACTTGCAGCAGCGTCAGTTAAATTTCCAGCACTGAGATACTGGGTTCAAATGACTTTTGCCTTTGAAAAAGCAAGTAAAGTAAAAAAGGAAAGTCAATAGAAAGAAACAGTCCTCTTGGAATTAACAGACTTTGCTCGATGCGACTTCATCTACGAGAAAGTGAAAAAAGTTCAGCAAAAGATAAGCACGCGGTAACTTCCTCAAAGCGCTTGAGATTGTTTACTGGCATCGTTTTACCGGAAGTTTCACCCTCGAGAACCTCGACGAACTTCTACTGGATGGAAAGTTCATGAGGTAGAAGGAGAAAGAAATAGTTTCAAAGCTAGAGGAAGAAAGATCCCCGATAGCTCGTAGATGCCAAGTGTTGTTGATTTGATCTCGATGGGATTTCAGAGTTGATCCTAAAAATAATATTAAGGCAACTAGTGTACTTTTCTCTCTTAAAAAGTTTTCATAATTCAAACTTAGTAACTATAATCAAAGTTTTAATGAAAAATTTGACGAGAAATTAATTGTCCATTGTTTCAAATAGAATGACAATATGATAAAGAAAGTAATTGCACTGTAATTACTTTGTTCTTCAAACACGTGAAAAAATAAATCTTTCTTTAATTGCATTTTAATTACACTATTAACTATAAACTCGGTTGAGTTTAGTAACTGTTCGGTACTTATATAGCTTGGACTAAACGTACCACCATTTAAACCTTATTCTTTACCCCACTTTTCAATCCCCTTTTCCATCTATTTTTCCAAACTTCACTTCCAATAACAGCACTTGATTTGCCGATTATTGAAATGAATCTTATCAAATATATACTGGATCTAATTATGTAGATATAATATATTTATTTTCAGTTATAGTTCACTTGGCAGCTTGACACTCCTATTGAGGGAATTGAGATTGAAACAGCAATAAGGAAATGTTATTCATATTCACTAAGAATAATAGAGACAATTCTGAGTACCCTACTTGAAAGGGCAACAAACAACGGGATTATATTACTGTACCACAGTCGTAAGGACATGGTCGTTGCTTCTGATAACTGACTGTCATGCCACAGATGACGTCTCGAATTGCGGAAGTTGACATCCGGTAGAGAAGGATTTGCCGTCTACATTGATTTGATTTTAACGAGAAAGTGAAAATCATGTGAACTTCTTATTCAATTTTTCGTTCAGTGTTAGTCTTCTAAAAACAAGCAGAAAATAAACCCTCATATTTTTTGTTTCATACGAAACTTAATTATCAATTAGTTTAATTAAAAAGGAATGTTTCCCAGTATCTGATCGAGATAGAAAAGTACTTCTAGTTTGATACATGAAAGGTAAAATTCAATTTCTATACTGGAAGAAAATAAATAATTATTTTCTAGAAGAGTAAGTGGAGAGTAAGAAGCAGTGAATTCAGTTCACAAAATTCTGTAGTAGCACTAGATAGAGCCGTCTGTACTTTTTCTTACTGTTCTGAATATGCGGATTTATTATACTTTTCTATAACCATATAACCCTCGAGGAAGAAATTGAAATATTTTATACGGGCCAGGCGCTTCGTGCAAAACTTCCCTTTCTAGCTTGCTGGGAAAATATTCTCTGATATCAGTCTCACTCTACAATTCCTCATGTCTTTTCCGCCGTTCCATGCGCGATCGAACGACCAATTTTGCGTAAACTCGTTTACCAGAAGATTCGATGCTTCAACGAGGTTCCAGCCATGGGTAGAGGATTCGAACTTGAATCCTATAACCTTGTTTTACCAGAAACATTTCCAAGTGGTTTACTTAATTTTAATATCTGAAGACTGGTTATTGGCAAATTGTAATCTGTTTCAGAGTATTTGCTGAATCTATGTAGTGATTATTATCATGTTTCAAATTGAATGTGGAACTCGATCTGAATTATTTTCTAATTGCTCAGCAGATTTTTAACCACTCTATTTCGTAAAAAATCAGCAACGATTGAGTAATAAAAAAAATATGAAAGATAGTATGTTAAGTTATAACTCGGATATTTTTCAGTGGCTGGAAATAATTCGCTTACAAAACTGTTCAAGGAAAGTCAGACATCTACTTGTTCGAGAAAGTCGTAAATGAACTCTCACAAATGGCTTAAGAAAGTATGCTAGTGAGTGGTTTCAAGTTCTGTCAGACAGCGGGTTGATTATTACCGTCACGTGAAGACAAGAATTGGCAAGACAACCTCATGTCTGACAAATATTGTACCCTAACTACTTACGTTCGAATATGTACTTTTCTAACACGTTGATAGGAAATTCCCACTTTTACAAGTTTATTCTTCTCTCTTGCGTTTAGAACTTTTGCATTAAACTTATACTAAGTATACTACATAACAGGGTAAAATTACTCTGAATTATCTCTTAGAATAATAAAAAAAAAATTTTTTAAATGGCTAAAATGAACAATGAATTTATGCTTGAAAACATGGGAATTCTAAAGTTATTCCACAGATCAAGAATTAATATTTATACTTAAGTTTACAATATTGGCTCCATCTGTTTTGTGATTTAAATTGATTTAAACTGGGTTTATGTGTGTTTTAGTGTTTTCATATGGGTTTGATTGAAATATTACCTATTCGAGGTCGGAAGTTGTTCGATACTATAGTACCAACATATCGTGTAAACTATCATGAACTCTGTTAACTACCTCATAGAAAACCATAAAATATGCAATTCTACTGCATATTACAGAAATTAAATTGTCTAAAATTGATGTATAACCTTCCATTTACAAACATAATCTAAAAATTGTTTAGTATTATTCAGTATACTATTTAGTACTGTTTCAGTATATTAATTTTCTCTGCTATCTTAAATTTCAATTACCTATTCAAAGTAATATTAATATTATTATTACTGATATTAAAATGAATAGTAATATTTAAATATTAAATAATATTAAATAATAATTATCATTCAAAAATATCCAGCACTTCTGGATATAAATGTATACTTTAATCACTTACATCGACTTTAACACCTTCTACGACGTAGCTGTGTTGTTTGGGGTCCGATTTTGGCTTGTAAGTATAGAAAGCTTCGTTGTCCTTATACCAAGAGACAGAATAGAGTGAATCGGACTCCAGATCATATCTGTAACAAAATTAAGTCATAAATGTTATTAGTTAATTTTTCCAAGTATGAAATGTGTAATCACTCATTCAATGATATTATTATAATAATTATTATTATCAATAATAATACATATTGCATTATTATAAGCGTTTGAAAATGACTAAAGTATTTATCTGTAGTGCTGCTGAATGGCGAACGTAAATTTGATTAACATGCATGTGATATGAACTTTATAGAAACAAAGAGGATGTGCAAATAGCATGTTTCAGTTGATATTATGGTAAAGGTAGTTGAAGAGGATTTACGAACAGCTTGAAAGTATCCTCGTGTATCACTAAGTAATTAATATTTTCCATCCATGGATAATTTCATATCCTCGAGGTACAATGTACATTGACAACCATGACTTTATGTCTATGAACACAATCACATCGCTTAAAGTAGAGTTGACGTTTACTTATCTGCTTTTCCTTTGAACAGCTGATAAGTCCCTTATTTTTAATATTTTCTAATGAATATCCTTAATTAAAGTAAAAGTACATATATAATTATTAAACCTAAAAAGGAGTAGTTTCTGACTAATAATGGTATTTTACAGGCAACGTCATTACATAAAAAACTTCCTGAATAATAAATAAGATTATTCATGCTGGAAATACGGTCAACTTCTCCTTCAGTGGACTTTATTACTCCCTTAAGGAATTTCGGATGAGGAAAGCTTTTCTTTTGAGTCTGTGACGATTTCAAAGGGAAAACGACAGAAAATAGAAGAGAAGGCAAATGACAATGTGAAAAGGGCGTGGATAGGTCGAGAATTTTGTAACCGGAACCTTCTCACTCCTTGTTGAATAACAAAGTATTCGTTGTTCCGGAGCACGTGCAAGTTCTTGTTTATACTCCCGTACGCCGCAATTAAATTCTACCACAGGATTATATAGCATCAACCCGGCAATCGATTCGTTCAAATAACTCACCAACTTCGGTCATCTCCGGTCGTATGTACCTTCTCTAACTTCCTTCCTGGTCTTCCACTTTCAACGCTAAAGGTCAATTTCGAGACCCTCTCCCGGTTGGCATTTTCTTCATTCAATTATCAATTTACTCAGTCAGACCAATAAAGGATATTTTATGGAGCATCTAATACGATAATCAGAAAGTCAATAGTCGTATCAATCCTAACTATATAAATTCTAACTATTATACAATAGAAAAAGAGATGACATGTCCCAAAAAAAGTTGACAGCTATAGATGTCTTTCCTTTCACACAATTAAAAACACTAATTTATCGTCTAGAATTATTGAAAGATATTGCTTTATGAATATTAAATGTGACATTTTATATCAAATTTATCAGAGAAATAATTATACTGACGAGTTCATCAGTCAATTCGAAAATCAGGTTAAAAATCTGTAGAATCCTTTTCCCAAAGTACATCTGTCAATAATGATTTCGGAGAACCATCGGGAAATAAGATCCCTAAGGGTTTGAACGACACTGACAGGCCATTGTTAGTGAACAAGGTATAGCTTCTTATCGGTGCCTCAGTAAAATCGTTCTCGAGGTATACTGTTTTATACATTGCTTTTTTATAAACCTCAACTTTTGTTTCACAGATGTGGGTCTCGAAGATTAGTAAAAAGGGTACTATAATCTCTCAAGGAATTTCATGTTATTTTAGAAACATTGTCAGCACTGTCTGCGAGCTCGGACTAGTATGTATGTACACTGAAATACCCAAGGGGTGAAAGTAGATGCTGGAAAAGGGATTGTTGCAGTCAAGCGTAGGAGCACAATTTAGAGCACTACCTCGTGGGATTGATTTGCATCCTCTGGCTCATTTGACGGGTGGAGACCTACGGGAGCTGGGATCTTTCTCACTCTCACTATCTCTCTCTCCCTCTTTGTCCAAAGATCTCATTTCTCCAACTATCTCTTGCATCTTCCTTCATCTTCCTTGATATTTGTGATCCATCCAATTTTCTTCAACCGTCAAGGTATGACACATATTTAAAGAAAGATACACATAAATATAGAAAAGTCGTATTGACTGTTTGTGCCGAGATAATCTCATTTCTGTTGAAATGACACATATTCCATTTTGGATTGTCACGTTCAAATTAATATTCTGACAATTAACACGAATTAACCTTGATCTTGAGTTTCTTACGTACACCCCCCACCCCTCGTATTTCATCGATTATCTCTTCCCATCATAAAAATGATGTATTAAAAATTAATATGATTTTTATGGTGGGAAAATTTTTATGATTAAGAAAGATAGTGAAGGGGGAGGGGGGGTGTTCATAAGAGACTCAAGACCAAGGTTAATGGTGGTGTGAAGTTAAGTAGAACAGATCAATATGTAGTCAGCTATTTAAACATGTTCTAAAATCAGTAGTGCAGCTCAACGTACTGTCAGCCAAAGTTTTATAATACTTAGAATTGCGTATTTAATTTGTGGGTCTTTATTGAACTTTTTTTAGATGTCCTTTGCGGGAATGGATGATCTTTTAAATTTGGTTCTTTAAGAATAGAATATATGTATGAAAAATTCAGTATATATTCATAAATATTAAAAAGAAAAATATCCCTTTAACGTAATCTTTGACAAGGTGATTTATAGTCAGTTGCATACTCATTTTTTAAGTCTTCAAACCACACTATTCGAGGATGAAGGCTCTATCATCATCTTTCGTGAAGCACCATGGCGAAAGTTTGAATTATTATTCAGAGTGAGATAGATAGAGAAAAAGGGAAGGGAAAGGGATGCTCATCGTTGCGAGAAATCTACAGTGGAGGTGCAGCTTTTGTGGTAACGAAATAATGAAATAGCTTCCAACAAAGAGTTGGCCTGATTTAATGAAATTGAATTATCTCATTCATGTTTATAAAAATTGCACTAAATCAGGAAAAGAGAATTTGAGTGACTAAAAAGTTCCTATTTGAAATAATAGGAAGAAAATTTATGAATTTTGTGTGAGAGAATACTTGAAAATATTAAAAACCTTTAAAATAAAGTCTAAGACATCGTTTAGCCTTTTGAATGAAGGCTAGATACAGTATAAATTGTCAGGGTCTAGTCATTTCCGACATTGCTGACATGACATTAAATTTTCTTGTTCTACCGGTAGTTCGGTGTCAGAATTAAGAATCAGCATTCAGAGAGCGAAGTAAGGGGATTATGAAGAGAGATAAAAATAAAAGGCATCGAAAGGATATTATTTAAAGGTAGTGGAAAGTAAAAGAAGATATCTCAGCTTATTTTAGACACGCTCACTACTGACTACTTCTCTCGCCTTAAAATCACAGATGCTTTGTCTGTTACTTGTACTAATGCATAGAAAATCTAATTACCCGCAATCCTCGAGAATCGACCAATTAACGCTTGGAATGCCGTCTTGCTCCTGCAAAGCATCACGCGTCAGTGGGTACTTCGTTATGTTAGACATTTGGTAGCCTATATATATATATATATATACATCGCACAATGAGATCTTGCTATAATTAAACAGATTGCAAGCTAAATCGGTATCTCATACAGAATCCTGGAGTGAATAAATCACAAAGTAATAAATCCTTAAAGTTGTTATGAAAGAAACTTAAATCTTAAATTGTATGAAATGCAAAAGAGCATTATATTAAAAATTTTAAATTTAAAAACAAAATATTACATTATCTCTCTTTCTTTATATTCTCACAAATAAAAAACTAAAATACATATAAATCCTAATTTATATGGTGCTCATCCCTTATTTCTTTTACGTAAATTTATAGCGACATGTTTTATAGTCTCTGCTGAGCACTGTATTGATCTCAACTTTTTTGATGTACCACACATTTTTACTAGTTTTGTAACTACTTTTTCTTCCCATAAGGGAGACGGGTGTATCAAATAATTTATTTAACTGCTCCTTGTGTCATAAAATTTACGATTTTAAAGTTCAGAGTCGAGAGAAGTTAATTACGAAGTCGTCATCACCAGACATCCAAAACTTGCATATTCTGCATTTATGAATGGTCGAGCAATGGGAGATATCGGAAGTAATCGAATAATCCTGACTACTATTTTTTAACGAGAGATCGTTATAGGTCTTAATTACTTCAGATGCTTGAGGGTCTACCTTTTTTCTGAAGTGACTATCGTTTGTAGGATCATCTTTTTATTTTTTTTCCGCAGCTCCTGCACAATTAGAAACGGAATATAAGAGTAGGTGGTTGAAAGGAATACAAGTGGTTAACTGGTTATGGCATAGAAACAACGTGGAAAAGGAAAATCTCTGTTAACTATGATCCAATTCGAATCTACGTACGTTGTTGGCATACGAACGTGAAAAAGTTGGATCCATCTGCGTGATTCGTAAAGTAGAATTACCTGGGTTTATAAGGTATTATATGTAATTGGCCCGCACGTGAGATGGAGTTTTATTGACTTAAACTGTTTATTTTAGCATCTGAAAAAAAGTCCCGGGTATTGAATATCTTTCATGAAAAATAAATGGCCAAAAATTAATTTTCTTTAAAACGTATATCTTCAATTTTTTTCAACTTAAAAAATCTGATTTTTATTTTATTTATACATAAAAGTAATGTTACATGAAATAGTTTAATTTATCGATCATTTTAGCGATAAAAAATGAAGTTATACGCCTTTCATGAATTCTTGGCAAAAGATTGCACTTTCCATGTATTGAGCGCTCGAGGGATTTGTATTTACCGTTTCTGACTACATGTTCAGATTTGCAACCGTACTACTCAAAAATATAGAACGACTCTTTACTCTGATGTGTAAATGTTTTCTAGTTTTTAGAGCAAATTCATTCGACCCGCCTTTCTAAAGTAAAATGAAAATATCTTAGAAAAACAAACACGAGAGAAAATTAACGTTGCTAAGTAATTAACATGTTAAACAATTGAATAAAAGATCCATTTTTCATTAGATAAATTAAGTGTACTCGAGTGTATTATTAAATTAATTGATTACTTTAAGGTCACATTACATGTTTGTTTTAAAACTAAGTAAATTCAAACAGGTTTCTACTTATAATTAAAGAAGTCCACACGTAAGTAATTTTAGTTTCTAGTCAAAAAGTTTTTCAAGAGAAAAACCAAAGAACGCGAATTAGGTGAAAACGATTTCACGGTTCAGCTAAGGAAATCTACGAGTTCGTAGAGAAGATTTAGTTTTCCTTCCAACCCATGAGTCTTCAACTTTAAAGGTGTTTAATTTTGATTTTAGAATAATATCATAAACTTTCTAATCAGATGATTAGGCTTGTATTTCTATTTTTAAAATCCTAGAAATTAGATAAGGCTGGGTTTATTCAGAAACACTAAATTTGATTAATTTTGAGATTGACTGGATATAGAGTATCCATCGAGTACATCTAGAAACGAATTTCTTTGAAGGAAAGAATTTAGTTCAGTTGCAGCAATTTTTGAGAAAGGTTCCTTTTCAACGTGGATGAAATCGATTCGGGTGTCTTCTTAGAAATTGAAAATCGATTGCAAGTGATATTTCAGGTGATCAATTAAAACGTATTACAAGTATTAAAACGCACATTATAATAAATCAAATTTCCTGAAAATTAATTGGTTGGACAAGCAGGTCTTTTAACAGCGGAACGGTTTATCTTTAATCCCCTGTTAATAAAGGGCGTAGCAACCACAACTCAAATGAAAAAGAAATAAAGGATAGCGTGCTGGTGATAGAAAGAGAAGAAAATGAGAAAGAGTAAAGCGATGAGAAAAGAGGGAATAATTAATTGAACATGAATAAGAGAGAGAGAGAGCGAGATTTTTTGGTGTTGGTGTATGAGCGCAAACTTTAGAGCTTACAAATTGCAATAAATTATATAGCAAAGGTAGAATGGTAGCATGGCTTCCAAAATCGACGAATATCGGAAAAGGACTTTACTAGAAGTTGGATTAAGTAAATCTGTGGCAACAATAACTTGTTTACCATTAATCTAACACACAACCTTTTTTTGTACAAGATAATTGTTTTTTCGGCCACATATGATTGTTTGGTTAGTCGACACAGAAGTCTAAAAACATTTAAAGAGGATTACAAATTTTGTCACGATTGGTGAAAAAATAAACATTTCTTTCAACTCTCAATCAGTGCATTGAATGGAGAAAGTAACCCGGTCATAGCACCCCTCATCCCTCACACATACTCACTCATTCTGTCTTTTCTTTGACCACCCTGTATATGTAGTCGTAAGTGCTCTCACCTGCACTGTAGGAGCGCATTTCCACCCTTGAGGGCGTATGGCGGAACGCTTATCTGAAGTAGCTTCAGCGCTCCAACTGCAACATAAAAGGAAAAGAGGATACGTGAAAAATACTTTCAATTCTTTGTGTAACACAATTCAGCCATTATTTAGGTTTTCTATAGCCTGATTTGACCTGATAATCCACTTTTTCTGACATATATAATTATGTTACACATTAAAAGAGGACAATTTTGAAAATCGCAATTTTCAATTTAAAGAAGGGCATTTACTGAAAACATTAAAATTTCAAATCAATTAGAGTTCACGTTCTTCAAAAATTGTGTAAAAATAATTGAATCACCAGAAAAGGAAAGAAAGGTTCATTTATGTTCTACAAACGTCTTCGTCAAGCGTTTAACGTATGCTCACTAACAATAATTTCACAAACTTAATAAAAAACAATTTTCGATCCTTTACTTCTCTTAAAAAACGAAATATGAAATCTTCTCATTTTATTTATTTAAAATATATATTATATAATTTCTTGCTCTCAGATATTGTAAAATTTTACCGAATTTCTATTTTTTTATTTAATAATTACTACACTCAGGGTATTAGTCATCTAATTGTGATTTTGAAGTATTTACATAAAGTGGAAAGGATCGATACTTTACTAAGTACGCACAAAGGATTTGCGTATATGTATACGCAAGTCCTTTGTGCATATATATTATACAATATCCACAGGATAAGTACTGGCACACGTATTAATAAATTATTTAAAGTGTTTGAGATCTCAACTTTTCGCGTACTTTAACCTTATATCCGTTATCTTTATAGCCCATTAGACGGTCATTAATCGAATAATTATTTACACTTTTCTAATCGATCAAAGATAAATTACATTATGACATGAAGTTAAGGCTACTGTATATTTTGTGAGTTATTATTTATGTCAGGAATTAATAGGTTGATTTGAAATGAATTGCAATCAAATTAAATATTGTAATAAGAATATAGAAAATAACTGGGAACGCGAATTGAAAATCGAGGAATTTAGTATTTTGTAAGACATAAAACAAAACCGACAAACAAACAGAAAATCCTTAAAATGTGTTGGTTTGCTAGTATAGGTAAATTTTGCATAAAGTATATACTTACTAGTTTAAAAGTGAAATAAAAAAAAACGGTGCAGTTTATCATATAATGATAATATTTAATATTTAAGTTGGATTTAAGTTTTGATGCTGGCACGGAGTGTATAGCTTGTTATATGACACGCCTAAACTCTAAATAGTTTAAGCCTTCAATACATATACAGTATACATAAACAAACCAAAAGTTTCCTTCAGTCAGTACATTGTGTACATTTACCGGAACACTCCAGAGTTGTTTCAAACGTATCAGATCATTTTATCAAAGTTATATAAAATGAGGTTGTTACCTTTTAGATTAATTGTACCATTATTATGAAACTAATTACGGATTTTAACGAGTTCAAAATTTTTTTGCTTCCTCAAAGTGTGTATGTGGGTCACGTCTTTTTGCGATCCTACAATATCTCGAGAAAATATTAGCAGACTTACTCTACCGCATTATATCTTTGATCTGTTGCAAGGGTATATAAAAATATTGCATTTTACGTTTTTTATGTACTTTTATCATTTTCACATAATTGATATTTCAATAAATTATAACATTTCAAATTATTATCATAATGCATTAATATTAAAGATCAATCAATTAATTAATGCTGCATATATGAGTTGGCAAAGTGTTCATTCAATAAGCACCAGAACTGTTACATCTCCACAGGCTAATTTATGCATTACGTTTAGCTCAGTAAATTGATATAGGAAATGAAGATTGATTATTTCGTGATGGAGTTAAAATTGATACTTCTTAGGGGCTGTTCAAGTATTACGTAAGCACTTTGGGGGGGGGTCTTCGTAGTTCCTTACTGTTTCTTACATAGGGAAGGGAGGGGTCAACTAAAATCTTACGTAAGATTTCGAATCGTCTAAAAAGATTAATTTTAAATTTTACTGTAACTCCAAGTCCTGCAACATTAAAATAATTTTTATTATAATTTTATTTTATTTTATACCAAAAATGTTACGAAATTTAATCAGTTCCTATTAGTTTTTAAAAAGTTCTACGTTACGTTTATATGGACATTATTATTTATGATAATATAAATAACATTGTATTTAACTGAAAAATAGTTTACTTTTTCCTTTCATTTAAGAAAATCTGTTTTCGATGAAAAAATTTGGGGGGAGGGTCAAGCAAATCTTACGTAATGTTGAGGGGGGGGGTATACGCAATGCTTATTGTTGTTTATATGGGGAGACGGGGGGCTTGAAAATGGTCAGAAAAGTGCTTACGTAATACTTGAACAGCCCCTTATTAATATAAACCATTCAAGGATTTTATTTTCTATTCAGCTTTGACCAAATCCATGCATGAAATGACTACATTGTGTACGTTTTTTCGAAAAAAAAAAATTATATGGGAATAGTTCTCAAGCAAAGAACTTAACTCTCAACTTGATTAGTCACACTCACGTAAGTGGGAATTATTTTGATATATTTCAAACTGCAGTCTCTATGCATACGAGTATGTAGATTCAACGCTAAGTGCTGCACGGTGAGAGCTCGAAGCGTTATGAATTTTATTATACTGCATAAATTTGCACAAGACTCTACCCTAATGTGGTGCACACTATTATTGATTTATTCGAGCATTTTGGTAAAAAAAGAAAGCAATTGAAATATTTCCACAACGATTAAGGTGCTAAAATATTTGCAAATGCATGAATATAAAACTAGGTCAACAAAACGTCATAAAATGTAGATTGATGATTTCCTGTGAACCTTTCAACCAATTTCAGAATATTCTCGAAAATATGATGTTTCACATATTAGAGAATTATCTCCGATTTTAAATTTGAGAGTATATAATAGAAGTAAAAGTTTTAAATTTCTCTGATGGATTATAGACTTTGTATAAACCTTTCAAGTTTGTATATATTAACTCGTGGAAAGAATAAGTGCATCATAAACCAGAAAAAGTGGAATGAGGGTAAGGACAGGGAGACATGTTTTAATTTCAACTTATCTACAGGGAACATAAATTCAAGACTAAAATAGTGTAACCGTTAAAACTTTGTGCATACGAAATAAAGAGTGCTTTAACATTTTCAATTTATATGCACCTCTCTTCATTGCACTCTATGTAATATCGGAAAGGAAGCAGGTGCATGTTCCAAATGTTTAGATTCTTCACATTAATACCGAACTTCTTTTTAAGTTTTAAGTTTAATAAAAAGCTTGAGCTCCATTTAACCTTTTTCTAAAACTTCCGCTCTCTGTACATCACTTTATAAAAACCAGAAAGCGGAAATGATCTACAATTCCTCATTAAAAATAGGAATTATTAATACGTCCGTAGCAGTACAAAATGATGATTCCTAGGTTTCAATTAGTGAAATTATGTCGAAAGACCAAAAATATGAATGTTGGCTTATATAGACAGTGACATGCCTTTAATGTTCAAAATATGAGTATTGCTACCAAGTGACCTAAACTCTATTACCTACATTAAAATATGATTATCCTCGCACAAACGACTATCTCTCTTATAATCATTATCTCAGATAGCAGAAAGTGTGGGCTTTATAAAGACAGCCAAACACTAACAAGTGTTCATCAGGTATTAATTATTAAACAATAAGTGGGACATGACGTTATTTTTACGAGGTCATGAATACCTAAAAGCTTTTTTACGTAGGACGCCACCTCCGCTCGGTTTTGTGGCTTTCTAGTTGGATATATCAGCAATTTTACAAGCGACATGCACGCCGGTAAAGTAATTAATATTAATGTTTCATTGTAGCGGGCGTTTGCGCTGACTCAGGTCGCTGTGCTGCTATACAGGTTTATGCGTCTGGTGGAGAAAATCCAGTGCTCGTAAAACATGCGAAAAACGAGTCGTAGGCATCTGTTTATACTTATTCTCTTCAACTCCGACGTGACCCCACCAACACGAAGCTACGCACAGAGGGTCGAGTGTTCAAATGGCATTATGGCGCAGTAAGCTGCCTGTGGTAGAGAAAGAAGGGCGCAGTCACGCCACAAGCCGGAAGCAGCCCCTCCCCTTCAACCTATAGGCCCTACGAGGGTCATAAAGACAAAAATCGGGACCCTTATCACAAGACTGAATTTATAGTTATAACCGCCAACAAGGGACACAACACTCTTACGTACAACCCATTTCGACTCTTGCGAATCTAAATACAACCTTAATCCTCATTTTAAACGAAATTTTAAATTTCCTAAATTTTACATAAATTTTAAATAAATTTCGTAACATAAGGTAACAGGGAGATGAAATCATATACAACTATGCACTGGGGTGCATTAAAAAACTAATTTTTACGCAGGGTAAAAATAAAATATCAGCGAAAAATCATCTTGTCTTTTGAGCTTTAATTAATTTTTCTCAATTTAACTACAAGTATAAAAAATATATATATACTATATATATGAATGTTTTATGAAAGGAATCCTCTGAAGTTAAATTCATTAGAGAATCTAAGTAAATACATTTTAATTGAAACTTTAAATTAAAATTTATAATATGCTAAATTTCTTTACAGGAGAATTATGCGTCTTATTGTTAACTGTTTGGAGTACTTTTATTCTTACCTATTTATTCTTATAAAAATCATACTACCAACATATGTAACAGTAGAAAATGGGGTTATATAGTCAGACATGCAAATAAGCCAAAATAAAACTAAATTTCACTAGATCATTTTTCATAATAGTTTTGTATACACTAATTAAATTACTTGAAGTTAAAAGTGAAAATTTTGAAGAAAGTATCCAAATACAATATAAAATTGATAATCATTAGAATTGATATAATCTCATTAATGACAATTACATCAGGGAATCTTTATCAGCGATTTTAATATGGCGTACTAAAGAAATATTTAGAAGAATATCAATTATTGCAAAAAATAAAGAAATCTTTTTTAATATTCCCAGTTCGTAATCGCAATTTCTGCTCGGAGTCTGGTCGGACCGTGTGTTTTATCCCCGATCGGTTTGGTTTATACACGGGCATTCTCGTGTAAAGAGAAATATGATTAAATTAAATTAATTACATTAAATTTTTGACTAATGAATTAAATTTAATTTTATGAGGCTCAAGGGTCTGCATTCTAGTATCAAGTAAGATTAATTATATAGGAATAGAAATGTCAAGCAACATTCAAGTAAGCAATGTAGATAATGCTCACAAGCCGTTACCCTTCCGTGTCTCCGGCCCCTTTTCTAAGTTTATTTCGTGGAACGACTTCTTTAGCTAGCGTGACTAGATAGTAACCCACCTGTCGGACAGGCGCCATTGGATAAGATAAGAGTATCAGATTATTCTCTTTATTGGGATATAATCTTGTTCGGTTAATCAAGCGGTTTAAGTTGACTGCGCTGCACTTTATCCCATAAATATCAAGAATGTCTCCTTTCACACATAAAGTCTTAAATACATGTGATAAGATCTAATGTCGTGTAATTAGAATTAGTCGATTCTAGCGCATTTTGAAAAAGCACAACAGTTAACAAAGGTAGTAACTTTTGCAATAATTTCGTTACCTGTACTGAGTTCCCGAACACTTACAATTAGAGCAACTTCATTCGGAAAACTGGGGTACATTGATTTTTTCATGCAATTTCCCCTTTTACAATTCAGTCAACAAAATTTGCAATATTTTTCTGTTTTAATAACTAACCACAGTAGACTAATAAACATAAAAAGTTTTAAATTATTTTAGATATTTTTACTGACAGTAATGTTATTTATGTAACATTTAATTCTATAAATAATTCAGGAGAAAATTTCACTGATATTTAACCAAATGTTGGCCCCAAATGGATTGTCAGTAAGAGAATGTCCAGCATCAGAATGCTGAGAGAATTCCTGGTAATATTTCCAAAGAGGATTTGCTCAACCAACCACAAAGGTGAACTTGTAGTCGGTACAGTGTAGTAGCCGACTTTGACTATTCGAGAGTTTGCATGTTTAATGAGCACTGCGCACAAGAACTTAGTTTACATCGTCACCAAAAAGGCTATGTAATCAAGGGAATTCTTTGTGAACCCAATGTTTTAACATGTAAATCCTTCAATTTAAAAATGCCGTCATTTCAAGAAAACAGAAAAGTATTTTTTTATTATTATCTAACATTCTACTTTGAATTAAATAAACAAAATTTGATTGTATAATATTTTTTAACCCCCCACTCTTCCTGTCGTCATCCACCTATTTTTGTGCAATATCAGGCCTTTCGTACGCTGTTTGAATTTCTTTTTCAAAATCTGTATCGCAGCAGTTTTTAATTAAGGAATGTCAGAGTTAAATGTCACTGAACAGTGGATTGAGGTTTTTTTCAAGTCTGTCACACTGGCACATCTTTTTGATATGATTTCATCGAATACACAAGGATTTTAACATCTTTGAAATGTACTAATTTGCTTCATGAAATCTAGGTACAAATCGCAGACACATATATAGATTGATGTGATTGGGCGATCAATTGCTTAAATTGAAAAATTTTGAAAGGACTACAGGATAAAAGAAATGAAAGGCACGTGTCAAGAGTGGTGAAGTGAAAGAAATTGAATGTGGAGTGACAATAGCCAGGCAGGTCTTTCAAAATAAAAACCATTAAACCGAACGACAAGCAAATAGGTTGGTCGGATTGAACGAGTTACTCACTGCAAGGTCCCCAGTGTCGATCGCGACAGTCTTGCTGACGTCATTTGCAGCATTTGAAATTACCTCTGGACCATGGCCAGCTGCTCTTTCTAAGTATTTCTGTTCTTACCTTCCGATTTTTTGGGATAATGCCAGACAAAAAACTCGGAGGAAATCACAAAGCTAAGGATGCTGCAAGTTCTAAACTTTATTATTTCTATCATTTGTCTACATATCTTGTCACTTTTCGTTTTCAAAATACAAAAATTCCCATATTTATCTGCAGCTGTATAATTGAATTATTTATTTCCAGTAATATGCAAATTTTATATAATAAATTAATGAACGATTGCATAAAACCTAAAGAGTCATCTCGGGTAATGTATTTAAATTAAATATGCTCACATTAAATTAAGTTTATTACTACATTAAAAATAAGCTCCTCTTTTACATTACAATTAGTGTAAAAAACTCGTTTCTGTCAAAAACTTCATTATTTTGGAGGCGAAATTTAATTTAATTTGACGTTCCTTGTTCATTAAACTAAGCTTTGTAAGACTATCGTGTAGCTCTATAATCAGTGATTATGCATAAATTCTTGAAAATTTGCAGTTTAGGAAAAAACAATTAGCTTTAGCGTTCTTTTGCCGCCAATTTTCATTATGTGAACAATCTCGTCAATAGGTGTCTTCGATTGGAGAGGATGCTTGTGTCATTCATTTAATGTGTTTAACGGCAGCTGTTTAACTATTGTTTGAATTCATAATGTGTTTCATGAATATTCACAGAGATAATAGTATTTCTCCTTCTACATGGCCCAACAGATCTTATGGTACGCTAAAGCCGAAAGCGGTGAACGAAATATGCAACTCTGTCTGTCTATTGGTCTCTATCAATTTTCGCGTTTACTTCGTTGGATTTCCACTTAAAGTTCCAGTTATCACTGCTTTCTAAACTTGAATTAGTGAAATTCCACTCATTACCAGTCAAATTCCACTGATTCTTAGTAACTCATTTCTCAGGATTTTAATCAGTGATAAATCTACTGGAAATCAGTGAAAAGTCACTGATCCTCAGTGGATTTTCACAGATTAAAATCGTGAGAATAGAGTCATTGAGAATCAGAGAAATTTGACTGATTCAATTTTAGAGAGTGAAAAATATTATATTGTGTCTACATAAAAACCATTTTCTCCCAATCAGGTTTACTAGCACAAAAGATAAATTAAAACTCGCCAAGTATGTTTAAAAAAAAAAACTTAGAAGAGTCTATAATACGAAATTTATGAAACATACAATCACTGACTGGAAAACTTTTCCAACAACGGAGAACAGCTGACGACACATATTTTTTTGGCAAGGAACAGCGCCTTTCGAATTTCTCTCTCCAGATGTGCAGTGAATTTAATTAATGCAAGCCATACCTGCTACTCCGTAGCAGAAAGAAAGAGGGAGAAACAAGAAAAAAGGAAGGTCACGAGGGGATCAGCGCGAAACAATTAGCCAGCAGACATCTCGAACTCCCTACCTTGCGAATCAGACGTGTCTACTTCTCGCAAAGATGAAAAATTGATGATAAGTTCTTTGCCCTCATCCCTCTTTTTCACTCCCTCTGCGAAGCCTTTTCATTTTTTTATTTCCTTGGCTCGATTCCCTTTATCACCGCGCCTATGTCCGGCGATCTCGCGTGTTTCAACGAAATTTATTCGCGTACGATCCTGATAGGCTCTATAATTATCCCGTTTTATCTTCATCAGAAAAGCTGGGTTACGTCGCGCGAGGAAGCGGTTAAACGTCTATGGCAGTGTATTTTGAAAACTGTATTTCGTCGCCATGTCGCCCTCGAGTTTTCTGAACAGTTAAAGAACCTTGCGTACTTCTTACACCGATAAAGGATTACAAAAATCTTTTATTATCCTACCACGTTGTTAACTTGTTATTTTTAAACTTTCGTCGCTCATAATTTACTCTAACTTTGCTAGTTGTAGAAAATTACATAATTTGAGACCAGCACAGTTAAGAATTTAAAATAACCAGTTATTTTTTCTCACTTTAACGAAACATAGTAATAGTAATAAGTTAATAATCTACATTTCATATCGCATATAATATCCATGATTATCACGTGTTACCCTATTCGTATGAAAAGAATCTTCCGACGAATAGGGATTTTTTACAGAAATGTAGTTTCTCAGGAAAATAACTAAAAATTAGATCTATTGAGGGATCGAAATTTTATATGCTGATATAGTTCAAAAATCTGTCAGACTCAATTTTGTTAAACTGACCGAGTGACCAGAGTTTTCCTGAAGCTAGATAGAAAGGGTTGCAAAAGCTTTCAGCAACGTATCTCTCATCTTTTATTTATTTATGGTAAACTCATAGCTAAAGTTCACGATCTTAAAATTTCATATCGAGCTTTACCTTGCCATCCCTACAGCTAGGTGTATTGATATGTATAGCGCGATGCACTTTACCCGCCTTCGGCCGAACGTTTCATTTCCTGCTCGCGATATAAGTCAAATATGGGAGAACATTTCGTACGGTTTCCCAAACGCAGTAAGAATTTCCCGAAGTTATTTCACTGACATTTCAGTAGAAATTTTCTAAACTTATTTCACTACCATTTCTCACCTTTCGCCCTTACGTCGACTCCCAATCTCTCCTTCGATCTTTTCTCAACATTTACTCTTATCCAGATATTCTATGTCCCATTTTATGAATTCTCTTAGTAATTACATTAATTCTATAGAAATTTTATTCATATTTACCTCGCCTTTATCCATTTTTCCACGGTAGAGAAATTTCAACTGTTCTCAGTATTTATTTTATGTATTATACGAAACGTGTAATAATTTCTAATTAGCGGAGTTTCGTTTTACAGAACTTACTTTGTGCACAGTGGTACTTTTTTGGAGAGTGATATGCAGTCTATATCAACAGAAATATGGAAATTTCAGTGAGGATATTGATACACTAGGATAGCGCCAAAAACTTTCTTTGATTTGAGGGGAAAATATGTACCTTTCATTTAGTGAATTTTTTTCGTTTTTTGGGAAAGGGTAAATAAGCTCCCAGATCTGTTAGGTTTAAACCACCACAAAATGTAAAAAGTCCGTTCTTCCTCATGAGCTCAATTTAAATACTATTATTTCAATCCTTTTGATATGAATAAAATTATAAAATACGGAAGAGTTTGAAAAACCCAAGAAGATGTTAATGCGCATTTCTAACTCCTATTACCGCGAAAGTTTTCACGTATGTAACTCGGTGAGGCGCGTTATTATGTACACGTGATTTTAATATCTATGTAGCTTTTTCCTCACTACAGCGTCCTTTATTTTATATCATTGCACTTTGGAGACCGCTCTTTTGTTACCCTTAGGGGGCCGAGTGTCAGGGCATAATAAATCCTCTTTATTTTGCCGCTCGTTTCGCTCTCAAAGCTTTTTTTTTTTGACGACAATTCTGATAACTCCATGCCATGGGGCTGAGTAATTAGAACAAAAGTTATTTTAGATACGGCATTGTGCCAAACTATTAAGCACTGGACCTCGAAATTGCTTTCATCATGATAAGTAAAATAGAATAGAGGAAAAGATTTAAAAGGCTAAAAGGTACTGTATAAAGTATAAAATGCGACCTGTACTCTTATTATTAATTAATTTACTTTGTTCATTCCAAAAAATAAATAAAAAAGAAAATATTTCTTCCTTCATTCCCAATACGCAGTGCTGAGAATTTATTATTTTGAAGAGAAGCAATTTAGCTTTAATCTGAAATTACCTATGTATGATAATTCACTCGCTTTGCGTGGATAAAAACCTTTGAGATCTAAAGGAAATATTTTCCGATCAAATTCATGTTTTTCGATTAATATTGATATCAAAACGAAATTGTTTTCTACCAAAGGATTGAATTTTCATCAATATTTGAAGAGAACTTTATGATTATCCACATATCGAGAATATAGACTTTGTAAACCTTTTACATAATAAGAATCGATCACTTACCTTCTTGTTGCAGTAGGAGGATCAACAATAGAAGTAGAAAATCCATTGCACTCTCCTTTCTTGAATACGAACTTTGCGAATTTTTTTGTCCGCTTGTTTCACAGTTGATTTTATTATCCACTAGATTTTTCGTCTTTTATACGTTTTAATAATAAAGAAGAGGATTATCCACTAATAAATTAGATCAAGTAATGAATTATTTATTTCTCGCCCCGTCCAGAGACTTTATTTTCGTTCTCATCTCGATATTTCATAAGAGTTTTCGACATCTGCGGAGTGAAATAACTATTTAATTTAATGAACGTCTTTCGTGGATATAATAAAAGTTTAAATGGAAGTGATATGCGTGAGTTATTTCGAAGACACGAGACTATTAAATAATTTTAATAAAGTGCAATATGTGCTAAAACTTTTAATCTGCATTTTTATTTTCCGACAAAAGAGAAAATTCTTCTATTGTTCTGAAAACATCATATCACTAACTTCATTGTCAATTTACTGACGACGATTCAGGAAGCTTTTCATGTTATCAAATCCCCAGGTGGTCTTCTCCTAACAACCCCTTCCTAACGTAAAACTAAGATGCGGTCCTTTATGAACGTCGTAACTTCGCTATACCAATCCTCAGCACGATTATTATTTCATTCTCGTATTTGCTTCACTTTTTTCTTGCTATGCTCGGCTAATTATATTTTAAATTGTTGCGCTTAAACTTTTTCCATTTCAATATCCACAGATAGAAAGATAAAATCTGGAGTGAAGGAGAAAGTAAATATATTACCATATTTATACTAATTAAATGACATCAAATTTGTATTCAAAAATATAAAACCTTTACTTAAGAAAATTGAAGTGAGAGGGTATAGGAATCTTTACGTAATTAAGGATCAATATAATGTAAATATAATAAGTTACATAAGCAAACATTACAGTGCGTTCGTTGGGCTAGAAAGGCATTAGTTCCGCAATATAAGCTCCTTAATTGTTACGCGAATTCAATTAAACTATAATACAAAACGCATTTTTGAACAAATTTAAGATAATTTCGATCAATAAGATAATTACTAAATAAAGAGATATAATATATTTTAAATACGAACGCATCTTACATAATTTTTAACGAAAAATTTTGCTCGTATGTTTAAGGATGACATTTTAAAATAAATTAAAACTTTATATTATCTGAATGATTTTCGCTTGAGTTATTCAGAACATTTAAATAAAATTCAACTTTTTAAACGACTTCAGTTGATCAGAAAACGATCGTTAAACTCCCTGACACTTGATGCAAAATTTATACCTATTGTTTTTCATGATCTCCGTGGTGAATACATCATGTAAAGCGAAGCGATGAAAGGAAGAAGACTTTCAAGGAAACAAATTTTTCTGTTCAAAGGGGAAAATATGCATCATTCATGCATATTCAACATAAATGCGGCATCGTAAGCTCTCAACGATATGTTGCAAATGATGACAAGCTACGCATACTAAAGAGCGGTTACCTTTGATTTTTGTCTCCCTTGTTTTTTTCTTTTGTCTCTGAACTGACGACAATTAAGGTACAAAGCTTTCCATGACACTTACGGAGTTTTTATGAAACGCTTCAACTTTACATCGCTTCAAAATCCATCTTTTCTCGTTTATTTGAATACAATTTTTATTTCAAAACTTTTTATGTTTTTTGATGATAAATAAATTGACCGTTCATTCGGATTAAATTGTAATTCTGAATGGTATTTATATTGCTATATACATTTAAATAAATTTATCAAACAAGTTTTTGTTCAATTAAAAAAAAAATACTTTCGACTTCTACTTTTAAAGAATAATCATAAATGTCAATTATAGGTACGTTTGGGGCTGTTCAAGTATTACGTAAGCACTTTGGGGGGTGGGGGGGTCTTCGTAGTTCCTTACTGTTTCTTACATGGGGAAGGGAGGGGTCAACTAAAATCTTACGTAAGATTTCGCATCGTCTAAAAAGATTAATTTTAAATTTTACTGTAACTCCAAGTCCTGCAACATTAAAATAATTTTTATTATAATTTTATTTTATTTTATACCAAAAATGTTACGAAATTTAATCAGTTCCTATTAGTTTTAAAAAAGTTTTACGTTACGTTTATATGGACATTATTATTTATGATAATATAAATAATATTGTATTTAACTGAAAAATAGTTTTCTTTTTCCTTTCATTTAAGAAAATCTGTTTTCGATGAAAAAATTTGGGGGGAGGGTCAAGCAAATCTTACGTAATATTGAGGGGGGGGGTATACGCAATGCTTATTGTTGTTTCATAAAAGTGCTTACGTAATACTTGAACAGCCCCTTTTAATCCGAAAAGATTTCATTAAGATCAATACCTATAATTATAGGTACAAACGAAGCATAAAAAATTAAATACTAAGTGCACTTTTGAGTGAGTTTCGATTTCAAATAGAGTATTATTATCTTATTACGAAAATAATGGAAATTTCAGTAATTTTAGAAGATAAATAATCAATTATAAAGGTGCAGAATTAACATTCATAAACCTATAACACTACTATTTGAAATTTTCCATTTTATTATATATATTTGAATTCTTAACTTATTCAGTTTTAAATACAAAATATACAATAAAAGCTTGAACAACTTTGAAAATTTATATTTCAAATCATGCTGAAATAGTGTTTCTGAATTTTTATTTTAGAATACTTTCTCTTTTACACTGAAAGCAACACATAATCAATGAATGGTGTTTGTTATTGTTACCATTAAATTGAATTTCCTTTTCCTATTCCGCGACACTCAATTAACCGGGAGCATTGCCCCTCGAGATCAGATCGAATAAATTGGAATCGATAATACAAAATGATCAGAACACGTGGAGAATCGAAACAGGAATCTCTTGTAGAGCAATTCCAATTACTGTAAGAAAATAAATGATATATTTATCATTTTTTTAATTTGGATAAAACTTGAACTAAGTATTCTTCCGGTAGCTTAATTATTTATTGCGTGATAAAGAGTCATGTCGAATTCGTAGTTAGCTCGGCGTGCTGCTAAAAGTGAGTAAAGCGCGCACGTGTACACTAGGAGAAATCGATTTCAATTCAACATACCTTTTCGTATATCCGAGTCGCTAATTTGACTGAGCCAATTATTTATTTACCGGCTTATTTTACGATTTAATTACAGGAAATCTATTCACTCTGCTATGTTTACCCGTTTCCCTACAAATTACTTTTCCTCACTCAATTTCATCTCGAAAATCTACTCAATAAAAGACCACTTTTTATTCTTGCTTCAGCGGGTCTACAGTTTCCTTTGTTATAATTTTCACTCGCAATTCAAAAGAAAATAAATGTCATTTCACTAAGAAATTCTAGTTTCTCACCTGAAGAGATTTTCATTACGAAATTAAAGTTTTCTTCACTTTGTATGTTCAATAAGAGGTCTACTTAATAATTAAACTTTTCTCAAATCTCATTGTCGTTTAACACCGCATCTTATGGTGAGAACATTTCTTTAAAACGACGAACATTTAAAATTGTTTGCATTTTTGTTTTGTTAAAGAATAGTTTTCAAACTTTGCAGGACTTTCGTGGAGTTTCTTCGAAAACTCTAGAGGATGATCATTTTTATTTATTTAATTCAAAGCTTGTTATTTATAATTCTGAAAAATGCACAGATTTTTTTTTCAAAAAAATGATAACACCCGGGTTTTATTATTCACAAAATAGCGCTCGAACTATCGAAGCTTCACGATTTGTCCACAAGATAGCGGACGTTAGAGGGAAAGCACGCGTCGCGAGCGGCAACTGCCGACTACGAAAGCTCACCACCCCGATGTTTTACGTGCGATTACCTGGACGCTTGCGCACCACCACCCCAACAGACAGGTGCATCTACACGCACTCCGTAGTTGCACCTGCGAGACGCGCAAGCGTCCGGACAGGAATACACAAGACGCGTAAATGCGAGAACTCTTCCTGAAAATGCACCCCCCTGCTCGGGGGTATGAGAGCGTCGCATTCTCTCGCAAACTGAAATTGATATAACGGCTCATTTTATCCTTTACGATAACGGTAATGGTACAATCGTTACTCTAATACGGGTGAGACGGGATGAACCGACAATTCCGGACAGTTCAAAGGACCCTCCGTTCTTTCTTTCTCATACCTTGCTTCCTACTTAATTATAAGACAACGTGAGATTCGCGAGCGCACTATCATAAATTTATATACAAAGATTATTCGCTATGTGCAAAGGATGGAACTTAATTTAGATGCGAGTTAATCCTCCTGTTAGTGAGTTTACAATACGCATTTCTTTGGAATTAATATATACTCTAGGAAAGAGGAGATTAAACGACTTTATTATTCTTTCATTGTTCGAAAAATAAGCTTCGATAAATTTATAGATTCCGATACTTTTGAGTCAACGAATTTTAAATTCATCAAAAATTAACTAAATGTCCTGTAATTTGTCGGAAAATTTCGGTATATAGTTGGGTAAAAATTGTAGCTATCTGAACCCAATGAATAACAGTTGCAATGAGAAGTAATCACAGGGTGCATTTCACATTTTTAAATAACATGTGCCAAGTATCTTACTAGACTCCCAGAAAACAATTTTATATTATAAAATGCAAAGTGGTTATATAGAAAAGTTTGAATTTGATAGTAATTCTTCTCTGGTAAATTGAGAAATTTTTTTTTATATTGAGACACAGTAGTCTACTTGGTAAATTGAAAAAGGTTAATAGAAGGACACCTAATAACTTATGTTTAGAGTCACCTCTTTATTTGCTCGCACCAAAAAGTTAAAGTTTATGGATCTGTGATATAGACACAACGAATGAACACATTTGGTTCGTGGTAGTCTTTAATCAATTATGCAAAACATTTGCGGACAACTAACTTCTCCCACTGACTAAGCTTACTCTGTCTCTATCTGGACATTTTTCCTTTCTACATATACGTATGTAGTAAGTAGAATATGCCACCAATTCAACTGCTTTCGTCTGTTCACAAAGTGTTCTATTTATACAGTTACAGATGTTTCATCAAAATGCTTCTTCTAACTTTTTTGAGATCCAAATTATATAAGAAAATCTCTTTTTCCTTGGAAAAATTTCTATATGATTCTATCTCTTTATCTCCAACAAGAATACATAATATTTTTTTGTTTCATAATACACTTTCAGTTTTTTTCTTCTCTAGCCTTTAAAGTGTTAATTTGTGATTAATCAAATTTTCCATTTGCATTCACTCGGGACTTTCCTTTGTCTAGTGTACTCCCAGAGTGGAATGGGTCTTGATGAAAATGAGAAACACGAAGCACGAAGCATGAAGGGTGAGGAACGAATGAAAGGACGTGTTCTCTGAAGAAAGTTGAGCTACGATGGCAAAGTTGACAAGAAAGTAGGACGGTACGCGACCACCTCTTTGACATTCTGGCGGTGCCTTTTTTACCCATGAGACTTGTATTCTGAAACCAACTGAATGAGGACATTCTCGCGTCAGGACAAATTGATCGGAGATGGAAGCAACGTGGTACCTTCGAGAGTCAACTCTCGTAACACGAGCACTTTCATCGATACGATTCTGCTCGAAATATCAACGAACTTCCCAATAAAACGATTTTATATTAAATTACATGAAATGTACTCGACATATCAGTAAATAGTAATTATTTAATTTTTATCATTTTTTTCGTCAAGTAGAAATTCCTACTTGAAATTGAAATATTTCCACACCCTTTCGCGATTTTGAAGTGTTGACAATATAATTTTGAATAAAGCACTGCATTCTCGACGAATTCCAAGCGAAAAATGCCACTCAAGCATATGATTCGATTTGTTCTGTTCTCGGTAATGATGTTACGTCTTATGAGAAGTGTAAGTATTGGTATAGGTGCTTGAAAAGTGGTGAATTTCGATATCAGTGATAGAACGCGCCCTGGAGAGTCACAAGAATTTGCTGAAGATGATTTGCGAAAATTAATGTATAACGAGCTTTTGGAAACCGGTCAAACGGTTACTGTGGAACTCTGTAGCTAACAATTAAACAAATTGAGAGAGGCACTTGATGAAAAGGTCATTTACTGAACAAGGAAGTCGAAAAGTTTTTTTTCTTCATGACGATGCTCAACTTTGTCTTTTCTTGCGTGACTGGGCAGAGTATTTTAAACTTTTGGACTGCAAAGTTCTTCCGTATATGGTATATTCACCAGACCTGGTCCCAAAGGATTACCATCTGTTTCGGTCTTTAGCACGTCTTAGCAGCTACTTCCAAACGCACTGGATGTTTTCACGATAGAATCCTAATGTTGCTCGAACGATGGCATAAGGTCATCAAAAACAATGTACAGTATATAGTGATTAAAGTAATTTGACTGTAATGAGCATTTTTTTTACTGGTAATTGAGATGAATTAATCATTTTTAAAACAAACTGACGTTTTCGCGAGTTGAAGGAAGCTCCTCAGCTTCGATTCCTCGGGAAAACGCTTTTTATAACCGCCCCTTTCGCGACTATTCACTAATTAGGAGGAAAAGGGGCAGAGTTTTTCCAATGGACAAAATGATTTATAATGTACGTTCTTTAAATAGAGAATTAATTTAATGTATCGAGCATTCAGATAATGTTAATAAATGAAATTTCTTCTCATGAAAAATGGAATATGTTCGGAATGTGATTTTTAACATTAAATTTAGAGACGACCTCATTTCAAAAGTGTAGGTACTATGGCAAATCAGAAATTGAGCTTTAGCGTGGAATATCCAGGAACGAAGAAATGAATCTCTTAAATCAGAATTCCCATTGCGAAGGAAACGCATCATAGGAGATTCCTAAGACTGCGAATGCCTTGAGACCCGATTAAAGAGGTCGTGCAATCCCTCTTTCTCTACTTCAATTTTTCTTACTTTTTGTCTCCTTCTTTCTACAATTTTTCTGTTCTTAGCTCTTCCTCTCTCATGTGATTTTGAACATTAAGATAAAAAGCAAATTAAAGTGCACCCATTTCGCGTCGGCGTCATCTTCAGAGGTGGATGGTGAACGGACCCGGCTCACTCAAGTCATTACTTTGAGTTATTCGAATAATATTTCCACGTCCCGCTTAGGAAATCAATGCGTCTGGGTTGGCGCTGCATAATTCACGCCATTCTGTCAGACAGATTGAAGATTAATAGGAACGATCGGACATTCGCTAATCGAAGCACTTACGATTCTCTTTGGGGATGGAAGTAATCGATATTGGTTTGAACGCTATCGTTTAATTTTTAACTCTGAATGAAAATTTTCAATCAAAAATATGAGCCCAAATGATAAATGTTGAAAAGGATAAAGGATAACTATTTTTTGAGAAACCTATATTATGGGGAATCCTTAATTGTGTTCTTTGATGGCTTTACCAAGTTTAAGAAGATAAACATACACATGTCTTTTTTTTTTTAAGTAAATTATGCAAGGTTCAAATTGTGCTAGAAGGAGAAATTGAAAATCGAACTTAAAGCTGATTCATTCTGGGTGATAATGCTTTTATTGTGTTTGCTCCCGAACAGTGGGGTCTCTGATTAAATATCGATTTAAGAATGTTTTTTTTTCAATTTCTTCGAAGCTATTGTTATCTCTCATCGAGGATTGAGAATCCTCCAGGTGCTGGTTGTACGTCATGGTCGACTCAACAATGGCTAACTCGGCTATATTAATTTCAACTCCTTCCAGCGCGCATCATTTTCAATGTTACTTTTTAGAATGAAACGAATACAATCGTTGTATGAACGTTAATCAAGACTTTTTTTTTAAGTTACCTACATTGCTACAGGTACAATAATTTTGGGAAGATATTTTAACATAAAACGTATAAAATTTCTTCTTTCAATTTTTTTATGGTCGTGTTGTATCATTTATTGTAGATCAACGACTCATAATACATTTCCAATAAAAATTGTATATGTCGTGAACTTAAAGACTTGATTTTCCCTCCCTATCGAATTTTCAGACCTGGTACAATCTTCTTGTTTTCAGTCAATTCAATATTGTTATCAGGAATTGCAATATAACTATCAAATAGCAAGGATATATCAATGATAAGACTCTTTGCGTAAAAGGATGACTAGATTTATTACCTTTAAACATCGACGAACTAAAAGTAACTAATTGAGCTGACAAATGCTCTTTACAGGAAAGTTAGAAAGTTGCTTTCATCTATTTCAGTACTTAGGAAAATGTCTTTGCTCGTCGAAAGATTTTCAAATGTATCCACTGTGTCGAGAATACGAGGAAAGAGGCATATAATGGCTGGTATTATGGGCACTTAGTCACTTTTGTGCCTTTGCCGCCATTGTACTAAGACAAAAGATGGCGAATCCCGAGGGCTATTCTGTCTCATACGAGCAAACCCGTCGCACGTACTTGAATAACCATAGTGGCTCAGTGCTAAATTAAGCCGTTGCGTTCGTGCGCATTCATGCATTTTCACGCATTTACGCGGAGTTCACAAACAAGTGCATAAATGTTTGTGTGTGTGTGTGTGTGTGTGTGTACAGGTTTTATATACGCGCAAGTGACAACTATATAATGTGTGTGCGCATCCCCCATACATATGGAAACAGACCAGTGCATTCGACACTGGTACTCATTGTGCAATGTTCCTTTGTTATTTTGTTCCATTCCAGTTTAAATTCCGCGTCGCGCACACGTACCTATTGCATGTTTACTGTACCTTTACTGCCTCCCGTTGCGTTAGAAATATGAGCTTTTTCTTTTCCCTCTAGAATGATTTCGCACTACATTGTTTCTACAGGTCCATCATTCTTCTTCAATTATACTTGTTTTTCAAAATTTTATTAAGTCACACTGCTGTTTAAAAAGAGGCTTTCTTATATAAATATTTTAGGCGCGTTTTTCCTTGTTATAGGAATTCATCTATTCCCAATAGTCACTAATATCGGGTAATTAATTTTTTAATGCTCAGAAATTCTTTTCTCTATTCTGTTTTTTTTTTAAATTTAAAAATCGCATAAAGAAATATATTCATGCCAGTTATAGTTCTAAACCCATTGGGAAATACGATGAAATTTTGTTCCGTGGAAACTGCATTACGTAAAGATCGTCTTCGTTTAGCGGCAGTACTTTTACTGAATGAGATATCTCACATTGTTCCCCGGAGGGTCGTAATTGCATCGATGCGATGAAAAAAAAAAGGAACCCGAGGTTGAACCGCTCTGAAGATTCTGGAATAAAAGAGATAGTGTGAAAGTAAAAAGAAAGAAAAAATGTTCAATGTAACTACTAAAAGCTACGTAGATCGATATTAGAGTGTTGGTGTTCGAAGGGCAGGCTAGGACCTTTTCATCATTGAGATTTTTACAGTTGTCCAATTTTTGCGTTAAGAATGCACAGAGAGCCGATGAAAAAGGTATAGAATCGTAGAAAAGACGTGGCATACTGCCACTCAGCCGCAGGCTCTTTCATCTGGAACATCAAAAGGCAATTTCCCAAATTATGGAGATTTTTCCGAAGAATTTCACAAAATCGACGTTACATACCCCATCTCGCTCGATTTCCTTTGTCGTAAAATGTTCGAAGGCAGGACCACGAATAAATGAAAGGTTTCCTCCAGTGGGTTGATCCGAGATCTAAATTCTGTTCTTGATCTCGATTTACTCATGACAACGAAGTAAGTACATTTCTTCTTCTTCCTCTTCTTTTTATCTATCAAATTTACGCAAAAAGTCATTAGATTAGAATAGTAATGGTTAGTTATAAAATGAGTAGTATAGGTCAATGTAGGGTCAGCCAGATGGTATATAATAATAAAAATTCGTATTTAGCTGAAACATCAACTGTTTTTATAATACAGAGAGAATAATACTTATTATGAAAAATAGAAAAAGATAGTAGAGATCAATTTTATAAATAATGAATGTTACATGCAATTATTCTTTATCTGTGTGATAGAAGACATGCAGTGCAGAAGAAAAATGAATTGATTTGGCGTTAACACGATTCTGAACGAGAGAAACGTCGATTTGAATAATCGCGACACCTCTTGAATTTTAAAAAAATGCTAATACTACTGAAGTGATACTATACTTGCTGCGAGAACTTGATAAATCCAGACAACCTCTTCAATCCAAATACAAGTGAAAAAATTCCCGGTCATTATAAAATTTAAGCAGATGAAAATTCGACATTATATTTCAGAATAAAACATTAAAAAACGTATAATTTTGTGAATTTTTAACGTGAGTTTGAAGTCTATTCATCACGGTATGCTGATGCAGTTGCAGTTGTTCTCTCGACTGATGAACAATGGCTATGATTCTATATGTGTTACAGTTTCAACCATATTTTTTCCATGACCAAGTATTTTCGTAGACTTGAATACACGAAGAAGAAAAATAAAAGACCAATGGTCCACCAACTCTATTCATAGCTTTTCATTTGAAATCATTGAAACGAAACTGTTTACAGTTATATACGAACCGGGTATTCAATTATATAGATTAAGGAAGAAAAACCTTTTCAGGGTAAATTTAGATGAGAAATGTCAAGTTCAAAAAGAAAGTCGAATAAATGTGATATTAAATCGCGTGACCATCTAGCATCAGCTAAATAAAGGGTTTCCACGATTTACAAATTGAATTAAATTCTCAACTTGCACGCCATCCGCAATCTTGGTCCGTCCATATAAAAGAAAATAAAACGAATACTTTGGCCCAAGTGAGTTTGCGGCATGTATTCCCAACTTTCGTACCGCGTCTCACTTCAATATACTTCTTCTTATTGACAAGCTACAGTTTCGGGACACTATACTGTTGATCAATTCGCCAGTTTCTCGTACAGCAAATAATATGATGTGCAGAATTATCACATTCTAGACTTAAAATAAAAAAATAAAGTAAGAGCTCTAGATCTCATTTCTTTTCACATTTCTCAATTCATTATTAGCCATTAGTGCAAGAAAGATTCAACTACTCGGTGAGAAGTAGTAGACACCAAAACGTGAACTACCAGTAACTACCAATAGTCCAATTAGATTCGGAACGTTCGTTAACAGCAGTTGAACTTCCAATTATCGATTGTTCGGTGATAAACCGAACAGAGAGCACGGATGTTCTTCAACGAGAGCGCCATATTGCTGCCGATGGCCATTGTCGGTGATGCAGGGTAAGTACACTTGATCATTTCTTTGATAATCATCTGGTATTGTGTGGAACATGAGAAAAGAATAAGTAGAGAGATGGGAGAAGGAAGAAAAAGATTTTCTGCCGGATGTGAATTAGGGGTTACAGAGAGGGACAGAGAAAAAGGTAAAACTTTCAACAGGAAACACTGAAGAATTCTACGTCTGGGGGAACACTATGGATTTCGTGATTGCGGAGAACTTCCGATCCGAGAGGGGTTACAGTCATTTGACGCTCTAAGCCAGAGATTGAAAATAGACTTAATCCCAGATTTAAGACATCACACGGTGGGGCATACAGGGTGAATTTGGATCCCCCGAAAATTGTTTCCTGTAGTGAGAAAATTACTAAAAAGAAAAATGACACAATGAATGAATAATTTGATAGAATTTTTCGTTTAAGGCATAATTCATGAATATTTATATTTCATAATCTGATGACGACTCTAAAGTTTATAAAAAATTTTATAAAGAAATTCACGAAAGAAAAGATAAATATAGAAATAATTATTTGACGAAGAAATCTTTTCTTTAATGCAGCATTCAGCATATGCAAGAACGCCTCTTAGGATGGAATGTTCCACCAGAACATTCGGATATGGTGCACCCGCACTGGAGAGGATATCTGGCACCAGCAAAATACTGGCATATCAGTTTAGCTATCATCTATTTTATGCTAATGGTCCTTTCTGCTGTGGGAAACGGATGTGTTGTTTGGATATTTTCCACGTAAGATAGAATTGAATAATCCACTTTACTTTTTTATATTTAAAGGTTGACTGCAAGCTCCAGTTTATTTTAAATGTAACTGAAAATAGCTGACCAATATTATTCGGCTTAGAATTCAAGTTATATTCAAGCCCAATTCCATGCAAATATATAATGTAGAGTAAATTAATTGTGTAACTAGAGGTATATACAGTTTAAAAGTCATTGAGTTAATTCATTTAAAATAAATATACAATTGCAGATCGAGATCCCTCCGTTCTCCGTCGAATATGTTCGTAATCAACTTAGCTTTATTCGATTTGGTAATGATGACAGAAATGCCCTTGCTAATAATAAATAGCTTCTTGGAACGAATGTGGGGTTGGCAGATGGGATGTGATATTTATGCTGCAATTGGCAGTGTTTCTGGAATAGGTCAAGCTATTACTAACGCAGCCATTGCTTTCGATCGTTACAGGTTCATATATTTATCAGATAATATTCTCTCTTTTTACATAGTTCCAAACAAATGACGATATACTTATAAATTAATATCTAATTGTCTCGCTTGTCTGACTCGAAAGAAAGTGTATGATATTATTTAATACACAAATCATTTTCTTTTAATAGAACTATCACTTGTCCTATCGATGGCAGACTCAATGGAAAACAGGCCGCTGTCATTATAGCAATTACATGGTTTTGGACAGTGCCATTTACTATACTACCATGGATTCGACTTTGGGGTCGATTCGTACCAGGTATATGAATTTTTATAAATATTATAAATGTATACCAAAATTATAATTTCGTAATAAAATTTCATCTTTCTTCCAGAGGGATTCTTAACAACCTGCAGTTTCGATTTTCTAACAGATGATGATGATACCAGAGTCTTTGTGGCCGTCATTTTCACTTGGTGCTACGCTTTTCCTATGTCGATGATTATCTATTTTTATTCTCAGTTGATTAAATCAGTGCGACATCATGAAAAAATGCTGCGTGAACAAGTTAATAAAACTTGAAATAATTATGTATACATTTAATCTTATGCTAAAATTATAATCGTTTTTAATTCTTTAAATGCAGGCTAAGAAGATGAACGTTAAGTCTTTGGTATCCAATCAGGACAAAGAAAGGAGCGTTGAAATGCGAATCGCTAAAGTTGCATTTACGATATTTTTCTTATTTTTGTGTGCTTGGACACCGTACGCAGTTGTTGCTCTAACTGGAGCCTTCGGAAATAGGTAAACAACATCTACTTGTAAGTAGATTAAATGTTACAATTTAACATTAACTTTGAAAATTTTTTCATAGAGAAACATTAACGCCACTTTCTACCATGATACCAGCAGTATTTGCGAAAACTGTATCATGCATTGACCCTTGGGTTTATGCGATCAATCATCCAAGGTAATTTTATACGATATCAAATCATTTTTATGTAATTTATTTTTTTTTTAATTGAAATCATTTTAAGGATTTATAATTTTATCTTGAGAGAATTAAATTCTCTAAATTCAGCTCTATTTAAAAACATTGATTGAAGTATATATTTTAAAAAATTAATATTCGCCGCTTTCACACACACACACACATGAAAATTCTAGCATTCAAAATTCTTCACAGCTCCTTTGTGTACTTTTAACTTCTTGTATCCAAATTCTTGCTCAGTCTAATTAATTAGGGTTTACAGCATTAACGGTACATAAAAAACCACTCTTAATTTCATTTTGACCTTTCATAGTATTCATATAATTGACCTTGACCTAAATATTACCTAGACAAATATTTGAGTGTATTTTTATATTCTTAGGTACCGAATAGAGTTACAAAAACGTTGTAAGTGGATGGGAATTCGAGAACCGGAACCACAGTCTGATTCTGTATCGGTAACCACTGAAAGGCTGAAAAATGAAGATGCATAAATGTCAGCAACTATTTCCACCTGTGTCCACTGAAACACAGTCGACATTGAAGATATCCAAAATTCGATAAGGGGTGAAACTGCGATCTGCATTATCAGCCACCACGAGTGCTCTTCGTTCATTCACCACCTGATTCTGAAAATATGAAATTGAAACTGAATTGACCTTGCGAATTGATTAATTTATGTCAATTTGACAAAAACAGACGTAACAAATTGACGGTTGTATTATATGCTATGTATAATATAATGTCCATTTATTCCTTTTAATAAAGAAGAAAATATGTTCAAATTAAATTAAACGATTAAAGCTCTGGTAGTTACTTATGGAGAAATGAAAATTCAAGTTACCCAGAGTCGCTAAAAACAGCCCTCGCACCACAGTGGATAATTTTGCTATGAAATTTTTTCTTCATTATTTTGTCAATAAGACACTTTCTCAATAATAATCCATTCCTAATGTTAATTCAAATCTTAGCTGTACTTGAGAAGTAAAAATAAAGGTTTCATCTTGAATTGATCGATTGAATTCGAGGTACAAGATTTTAAGTAGTATACTGCCATCTTTGGTCAGCCTCAGGAGCTGTACTACACTCTACAGTACCTATGGATAGAATAAAGAGTTTCTGGGGGTTTTAGGAATTGACGACTAGCGATTGTTATGTACACTTGAATGAAAAGAATTTTCAAGAATTCAAAGAATTTTTAAGCATTAAAACACAAAAATTTAAGGAATACAGACAAGGTTTTTTTTAATTAAGGTAAAATCACAATTCCAATTGAGATGTGCTTATAGTTATAAAAATGAATAAATATATTATATGTAATGCTTATGTGTTATTAGACACGGCATTTAATAATAAATATGGCCCAAAATTATGATGATTTTTCAAATAATGCTTTTCGCATTTCGCAAGCCACAGTGTGTTTCGTTTTGCTGTCTTTGAGATGAAATGAAAAATATTGGGCAACAAATCAAGCCAGGTCTGTGAATTCGCTCTGGGGAAGGAAAAGTGGATTTGAACGTCACATTCGCTGGTTCTATTGATTAGAAATTTTCGACAGAATTGAATTTTTGAGTGAAATACTACAAGGGTCTGAAACAATAAATTACTTTTTATTAAGTTACCTATTCTTTAAAAAAATTTGCATTTGTTGATTTATCGTTTTCGGCAAAAGTATTTCCAGACCAATATATAGATTATTCTCTCGTTTTTTTTTTGACATTCTGAGACTTTTTAATAAGATAAGTCCTTTTATGAGTTAACTTTGTTAAACTAGTTACGAAACACTGAGAATCTCTTGTTTTACTCTTATTATTATAATCCTCTTTATGAACGCCACAACCTTTGAGGTGGAAGTTGGAAAGTTAAGCTAATAAAGACTTTTTTAAATTACAAAATTGATGATACATAAAGGATTTGGAAAAGATTTAAACTGCGATGACTATATGAGCTTTTCCAATGTATTTACTTATTAAATTAAACATATTCCTTTCTAATTTCGTTTTAACTGTGTCCGGTTGGATGCAAGGAATTGTTTAAGGGTGGTGTCAAAATTCAAAATATAAACCAAAAAGGTGCCAAGCAGAAGTACGCACGATTTATTTCCGTGAAACCATAAATCGCCTGACTTCTGTGGATAATCGTGACATGCATCTGTTAATCGTGACGTTGGTGTTTAATCAGCTACCGTGCATCGCAGCTGGCGCAATTACACTACATCATTGACTGGGAATTGTATAACTACTTTCACTCACCATGGTCTTACAGAGAAAGAATAAATGATCAAAAATAATTAAAAATGATTTCTAATGTAAGAATCAATAAAAGCTCTTGAAGTTACAAAGCGTAATTCTTCTCTTTGTACAAGCATGACAACACTTGACAAAAGAAATTCCCGATAACATCAGAGAAGCGCTTGTTCAATACTCGTTTCCGAGAGAGTTATTATAATAAATTCAACCCCGTTATCAGTTTATTAACATAATTTGTATAATGTGTTTTCATTTACAGTTTAGCCCATGCACTCTCAAAACATAAATTAATGAAAATTGATGGACATACGAGCAGTTGCTTGTGATAAAAGTAAATATAATTATATATCACTTTATAGGTGTCATTTCTAGATATGATATAAAGTCATATATATTATTGTACATTACGTAATATTGTAGATTTAAAACAGTTGATGTCAAAGAAGAGCGCAAGTGCGAAAATGATAAAACGAGGTTAAGCGAATTCGACTTGATCGTCCGGGCGATTGGCTACGGAAACAGAATCGTTTCCATCGTGTGGAGTATCCTAATCCATCACGGAAGACAACACGATTGCGAGTCCGATATTGCAGAGAAACTACTGTCCATTTTATCAAACCATGCGCAATCCGCACTGTATATACGTCTCGGTAAAATTAAGCTCTGGCCTTTACAGTCATGTCAATAGATATCCAGGCTGTTCGGTTAATATGCAGTTAGTACGTCATTTGTTTCTCGCTGCTCGGATGGCTTATCGTAATCTTTGACATCACAACTCACACAATTTCCACCAATCGCTCTGACGGAACTGACATTTCTCTAAACCGCTGATTTCGGGAAATGGATACTTTTATAAAAGAAGTTGATATAATATTCCCAGGATAATATTCAATAATATAATTATTAGTATATAATAATATTCAAGTTTATAAAAATAGAATTCATTGCAGTTTTAAAAGCAAGAATACCTGCAAATTCGCCTTAGAATTTAAAATCCTTGCTGGATTTCCTAAGGAATCACTGTCGTATTTCCAGGCTTGAAAAAAGACCTTATTATATTCTGAACTACAGAGAATTTTCGTTTTAAAGGATCGTTATACTTCACCTATACCTGTTCGCCGCTTACATACAATTGACCTGAAAGAGCATGCTCGAAGACTATTTTTAATTCGCCAAGCCCTGAGGAGGTAGAAGTTCTTTGAAGTAGACACCTAATCAAGGTTTTCTCGGCTTCATGATGCGCTTTGCTATTCTAGAATTTGCACATAAAAGTTTAATTGTACGAAACTCACAATCAGATGTGATGGAGGTTCGAGTGATAAAAAAGAAACTCTGAAGAAGGACCATTCATTCGAAAGCAAGTGAGATAGAATTTCTACACTGATTGGAAATCTTGTGAATAGCTATTCATTCATCAACCAGACCTTTTACGAAAATAAATTACACAGTTCCAAAAACATTGAGTTTTAATTCTCTATATTTTGTGCCGAAAAAGATCTTTCTCAAGACGCAGAAGTTTTTCAACCTCTTGAGATTTAATTCATCAGATTGACGGAACATCTTCTCAATTGAAATGAAATGACCTCAGTGTAAAGATTGTACATTTATTGCTTCAAAATATAAAAGAGAAAACTTCTCAATACAAGAAACAAGTAAAATCAATACTATTTCATGAAATCTGTAAAATAGTACTTTCTATATGAATAGAAAATGCCAGACAACTTGATTCAATGCAAGGGGAAGATTTTTTTTTAGACATTGCAACATTTAGAGGCAGTGCCACGAATCTAAGCCCTCTCTCGACTTAAGCTCGTTTCACGACTTCAGTGAAACTATACTCTCCAAAGGGTTGTTAAAGCGGAAGGTTGGCAAGTCGAGGTCAATACTTTTACCGTCAGACATTGCAAATGTCCTAACTCTAGTGGACTGAAATACTAAAGTGAGCTTAAATGCGTTGCCATAGAAACCACGGAAACGTTCTTGGTGTGTACAATCCTTTAAAGCACGTGATTTTCCCCCCTCTTCTCAACTTCTGTGACACGTTTCGCACTTAACTGTCCGGAAGTAAGTGAGATCGAGATTTTCATGGATTCACGTGAAATTGAAATCCGCCCGGAGGTTTGGTTGCCAGCTATGGCAAAGGAGACAGCGGTGGGATCGGTGGCGTTGCAGAAGTGGAAAAAGCGAAAAAACGACTAATTCTGGGCGTTTTCCTGTCGGCGAGAAAAGCTCTCCACTCGACACAAAAGTTTTTCCGATGTCATTGTTCCATTTCTATTTTCAACCCCTTCTGCGTAGAATACATGGCATCTAAGATACACAGGATCCACCGTCACTTATCTGATGGGCAACACAGTGTATGTTGAACAACATTAGTGATGTTCTGCTGTATAGTCCATAAGTTGACTGTAGTGTATACTACAGTAGTTCATGTAGTAGTGAGAATCAAAATTTTTGAGAACGTGAAATTAATGCTTCCAAGTTTTTAGCCGCTCTAAACCTCCCTCTCCTTTGGCTCTTTCTCTCAGTTTTTTACTTTGTGTACTCGACATACAGAGCAACGATTTCAGATGCTCTGTTCTCTATCATTTCGCTTTGAGTAAAGAGGCTCGCGAAACTAGGCGATCTCGCGCAGCTGCAATATCGCGATATGCAAACTTATTTGTAAAGCGCGTTAAACTTTCTAGAGGCTTTGGATCTCGAGATGGTAAAGTGCTTCCATAGCTTTCATCTGATAGTGGTTCACTCAATTCGCTTGGTGTAAAAAAACATATTATCAATGTTTGATATGTATTCATATGTATATTACAAATCTTAAATTTTCATATTCTTAAATAATCCAAGTGATCTAAAAGGATTTAAAAATATTTTAAATTATTTCAAGTTACCTTGAAAGGATTTCGAGATATTTTTAGTGGTTTTTAGTATACTTGCAGCAAAATTTGCCTAATCCTAAAAAGGATTATTTTTTTCTAAAATGCCATCTCTACAAATTATTCCTTATTTGGCTATCAAAATGTTCCCTGATTTTCTAGAGAATTTAAAAAAAAATATATCAAAGTCCAGGAAACCGATTTTTTTTGTTGAGCGGTTTAAAAAAATAGACTTGACAAATTTTTACTTGTTGGGTTTTTATGATGTCGAAATTTAATTTAGTTCCTCTCTTAAATGAGCCTTATAATTTTTTTATTATTTATCTTTATTTACAACTTAAATGTATTATTTTATTATTTATCACGCCTTAACTTAAAGTAGTTTCTATTTTACTTCCAATATATAGATATAATAAAGTGAGTCACTTACAAAAGATTGTATTTACAAAGTTTGGTCTGTTCATATCTTTAAATATGAAGGTCATCGCATTAATTAAGTTCTTCCTCACGTGGAATTACTAATTTGAAATCGTTCTCGCAAGATTTATGGTTCTTAGAAATTTGTACCCAGAAAGTTGTAAAAGTGTCAGTGAAATTAAAATTAAAAGTGAAAAATGAAAAGTGAATGTGAAAAATTAAAAGTAAAAGTGAAAAAGTGTTAGTGAAACAATTAAAGTGCCAAAGAAAGATGATCAAGAGAAGGAGGTTCAGGGAACATCATGCAATTTGGTTAGAAAAAGAAGGTGAATATTCTTTCTTTAGAAAAGTTATTTCGTTTGAATTAAATTTCAAAGTTTTTTAGTTTAATTAATCAACATTTTACAGTTTCAGAATATGAAGCTGGATGCCGCGGCCATCGTTCCAACGGGGAAACATGCGGTGGTAAGTGTTTTTAAAATACATATATATCCGGTAACAAAAATGCACTCAATTAATCAAAATCAACGGGATTTCCCTAATTTTCAGCTATAAGTACACTACTAATTTAATTAACGTATATACGCTAATTAAACCTGTAGTTTACTTATAGCTCAGAATCAGCGAAATTCCGCTAATAGTGAACGCTTTACAGTGTAACAATGTTACATAATTGCGTACGCTCACCTCTTTGAAGGCTTCCCAATAATTCGCTTAAATTTGGTAACGAGCACAGTCTAACTCAATACAATGCAAATATTATTCCAGGTTTCCGAGAGATCAATTTTTTTTTCGTTTATATATAATGGATATAAAAATACGGATGGCGAAATAATTAACGTATTCGATAATTATTAAGAAATAGTGTGCCCAAAGAGAATTAGAAGATCTGTAAGTGGCATTTTAAAAAAATGTAATTTTACTGAGCTTTCTCGCCAATTTTCTTCTGGCACATCCTATAGTCACGATATAAAGTAGAGCATGCGCACGTTTTATACAAGATTGGGGATGCTTCGCATTCAGTTAAGCCCCGACATCAGAAGGGGTGGTACGCGTTCCAATTTCTACTCGACAGCGTGATTTCAAGCCGGCACATTTTTCAACTTTTCTCATTTATGCATTTTTGAGGTTCCAAAAAAAAAGATAACTGGTGCTCGATTAATACACGTGTATTGATCGCTGTTTAGAACGATAAAAAGGTGCATATCAAACTCGATTTATCAAAACGAATCATATCATCCGGAATTTTGACAATATCTCATTTTGTTAGACTACTACATTTTTGTGTTGCTTAATTTTAAGATACTTTATTGTTTACCAGTGTTAGTGAATTAAGGAGAAGAAAATTTAAAGAAAGAAAAAGAAAATCCAAGTTGTTAAAGAATATATCAACAAAGCAGTGACGGATTTTTTCTTCTTATCATAAATCAGGTGAGGAAATATTAATATTTAATTATTATTTCCGCACTGAAAGATTCTTGATTTAATAGAATATTCATATTCATATTTAGTAATATTCATTATTATAGTAACACGGGAAGAATCATACTTTAATTTTCAATTTCAGTCCGATATTACCTCATTTAATATTTTAGTCATCTGTAAAACTACTTTTTTTTTACGGTGACTGAATATAATTTTTCATAAAGAACTCAGAGAAGACGCAAGAAAGTTCGATTGTTTTCATAGCGGTTCGACGACCTCAGGTTCTCTATAGCATTCACCTATATCAAGTGTGTAAGTGAGTGCAAGTCTCTCTACACTTTCGTCAACTATTTCATTCGTTATTCAATATTAATAACAACTAAATCAGTCTTATCTCTTCGATTACTTATAGGATTTAACCTTTGATTATTTATTTGATAAATAATCGACCGTAAATAAATATTGATTTACAGCAGTGTCAGAATGTATTTTCAAAATTCTTCTCGTTTTAGCAATCTATTAAGTATAGGTAATAATATAATTTTGAGTGGACATTTTGTATCGTTTCTTCGCCACCCATGCGTTAAATTGCATTTCAGGAATAATTTTCGAGGTTTGACTCGATTATAGTGCACTTCCTGTTAATAACGAATGTGCGTAGTATGCAATTTAACAAATAAATAAACTGGAACTAACAGCACCATCCCTTGGGAAATAGGACGTAGCTCGACCGTTTCTCTTTGCAGTCTGGGATTTTGAAATTGTTGCACAGGTCAAGTTCCCACAAATTTTATGTGTACAAGTGTAAAGGAAACATTTTCATGTAATTTGTAATTTATAGTCATTTTTTGCCTACAAAAGTATTATTTATTTATTTATTAAAAAAATAATACTATCCTGATACAAAAGATGATTATTATAAAAGGCTTGAATCTGATTCTAATTGTCAATGAAGTAGCAAACTTTTTTATAGAGCTTTAAGGGCATGTAGTCGTTCATGACGATAAAACTTACTAACCGAGAAAATAATTATATTTCCGGGGATTCTATCTACAGTAATTACAATATTGTAAAGAAGGTTTGGGAAATAATGGAATATTAAGGTACGTCTGCCTGGTATTTTTTAGTTTTTATTTTAAAAAGTTATGCCCCAATATGTTCCCAATTATTTCCGAAAATTGCATCATAATTACTGTAGAAATAATCCCTATATGTAATATATAATATTGTGGAATATAATTATTTGCTCAACCGATAATTTGTTCCATCACAACCGACTACATACTGTTAATTCACTTTCCGATAAAAATAATGTTTGAAGTTTTCTACGAGAGTAACGAATTTACATACCCTTGGCGGACGTATAAAGTACATGTTCCATGGTAATAAATATACTCTGTAGCCTTTCCATCATCATTACATGTTAAAATTACCAGTATTCTTCAGATACAACTTCATTTCAAAATTCTAGTTAGTTTTAGTACTGATAACATCACAACAGAATAATTACTTTTCTCGGTCAAAGCAAATAACGAAATTTTAAGCCATGACGTTAAAGATATTGTTACTATTTTAATATATCCCATAAAACGAAAGGAAATTATTATTATTATTATTATTATCAAACAAAAAAGATGACATCAAATATTTCCACGTAGGTCACACTGCGATTTGAAATTTTCATATTTTACGTGATTTGCAGGGGAATATAATTTTGTTAAAGAGTTGTCCTTTTCAATGTCCTAGATTCGGAAAAACCAGAGCATTCTATCTTGTAACAAAGCTAAAAAGATGAAAAGAATAGCTAGAAAAGATGGTCGGATATGAGGGAGGGTTTTCGGGAAAGGGACTAGAAAAGGAATGGGAAAATTATTTTCGTCAATACCAACCTCCCTTTGCGAGGGAAAAAATTAAAATTATTTGAAAGGATCTAAAATCTCTCGATTTACAACAGAAGCTTTTCATCCAATATTTGTTCTCAATAGAGATTTATTCTGTCTGACTTTGCCCCCTAATAAATCAAAAGTAGCCTTAATTTCTTTGCTTCAGAGCATAATATTGTTACCCATCTGCCCGGCGATTTCGCAGTACAATGTAAACACTAAGAAACATGGGATCAGTTCACATACTATGTATGTAGGATCCTTCCTGAAATTTAGGAAAATTGAGACGATGTTTTCCCAACGGGGTGGCAACAGAACTCGTAGCCTGAGTTGCTTGGTAGAATCTGAGGGTGGGGGAAGTATATAGCGACATTAATCTCATCAGTGGGACGTATTGGGTGATTATGGTTGGTGCTGCTCGTTTGTTGCTTGAAGGGTGGTCAGGGGTGGCATTTTACGTTGCGACGCAACAGAGGCATGGTTCCAGCATGGTTTCAGCATGGTTCTAGCATGGTTGCAGCATGGTTGCGGAAACTACAAAATATGGTGATATGTGTAGCAGCTCGGGCACGCGCACGTTATCCTTCTTGTGTTAGTACACGTATATAAACTCACAAACAGTTTCGGGAATGCGTTGCATATGTTTCCGCGTTGATATGATTTAGGAATCGCTTCCTGCAGGCGCAAGCAGCAGCTCGAATTTGCGTGTGCACGCAGCACTGAGGGGCGCGATTGGCCAGAGGGTTTATAAGCAGTAAATGTTTTGTCTTTTGACATAAACAAGAGACCGTTAGTTCGGCTTTGTAGGTGACCAAGATTTAGTGGAGGTACGTGACCTTCCGTTCGCGAAATTAGGCCGATTCATCATATCCAAGCTCGAATTAACCGACTATTTTCTATTCAGACACGATTCCCGTTCCAATAACTTTCCACGAAATCCGATCATATACCTTCCATGCTGTATCGATTTCACATTAATTCTCTGTTTATTTTAATGCTCGCAGTATCCGATTAATTAAGGATTTGAAGAAGTGAAGCCCACCTTGTTGGATAAAAATGTAAAATTTCTGTAGACAGTCGACTACTGCCTTAAAACTTGCAAATCTGATTTTAATTTTTAATATAGTACAATGTAGTTTTCCATTTGCATTCTGTTATGGATTACAATGAACTTAGAGATATTCACGAAGCATTTAGAAAATCATACAATGAGGGATATCTGAATAAGATTTTCTTATTATTACTTGCAGTAATTTTACTATTAACAATAAATACGTCATAATCTATTAATTATTTACTTTGTGATGGATTTCAAAAGGCTTGTAAATGACGTTAGAACGGGTTGATATCATTGAATTGGAATAATTAAGATCTATTCACATCTGTATTTAGTTCCAGATGTTTGTGATAGCTGTTGATTGTAAGAACTTACTATTAAATGACCTTAGCATCGTAGAGAGTTGGATTATGTCATGTGGTTTTGTATCCATTGCCTTAATTCGCTTATACAATTATTACGTAAATCATTTGTTAAATAAATTATAAATAATATGACATAAGTTTAATACTTTTAATTTATGTTTGAAGAACAATTTATTATGAACAATTCAATTAGTAAGTAAAACTACTAAATATACTATTTTATTCAGTATATAAAGTGGAGAGATTACTAATTCAGTAGAGAAATTTTTGGCTTCTAATTCAACTAATCAATTATGTGGATTAATATTAGAGCGTTTTGTGTTGAATATATATAAAATATTTTAAGGTCTATTTATCTTGTTTCCCGATCAACCTTTCAAGCTGTGCGTGCTTCAGTAGATTGATCTGATTATTGCAAGTGGCTTTACAGTATTTCTCACATCGACGCGCCCCCTGAAAGTCAGGCATACGTGACTGAGAATGTCGTATGGAAATGCACATCAACATTAAAGTTAACACTTTACTAGTACGAGACTTGTTATCAGTTTCGCCTTTCATATTTATCTTCTTTAATGACTTCCGCTTGTAACATTCGTTTAAAATCACTCTCTTAATTTGAATAAGTCACATAATTCTGTCTATTTAAATCAAATTCACTGAAATTACAGTTTTTCCCTCTAATTTTTCATGAGAATAAAGTTTAATATACAATTTTATTAATATGTTAGAATGGATTATTCATTTTATAATATTGTAAAAATATCCAAAGTGGGTGAATAATTTCTCTTAATTTAGAGTGTGCTCTATTTGGTCGTAAACGACATTTTCTCATAAAAAATTGTGCACTTATTACGGAAAAGTTATTTTACGTACTCTTTATTACATTAGCGCATTTTTTATATGAAATTTTATCATAAATTCTTTCGCTTCGTATATTGCGACTAAGGTAATCTGTTCAAGTGGACAGTAAATTTTGCTTGTAACTGCTACATATACAGGACGAAATCTTTTTTTTTATCCTGTTGCCTTTATCACTCATTCGTGGTCTTATCAAGGTTACATTATTACAGCATAGCGTATCATATTGTGCCGTAGAGAATTCCTGCAATTTCCGACCAAATGTGATCCCTTTTGTTTCTAGCAGAGTAGACGTAATGAGGCTTTTCAAGCTTAGATACGTAAGACTTCTCCGCACACATTCGCGCATCTACTTTTAGTTCCACATCGGGCAGCAAAAGGGGAAGAAAGGAGAAAAAGAGGAAAGATTGAACAAGCGAATGAGTGCGAGAAAGAGCGAATGAGTTTCGACTTATAAATGTGTGTAAATTCAAGAAACTTTGAAAGTTTTCGTATTTTTACAAGTACTCAATGCACTTCTCAGACACAATTTGAATTGCTCTTTACAATAAGCCAGGGCAATACCCTATTTTTTAAAAAAATACTTGGAAAAAAGGAGCCCAGGTTCTTCTTTTGGTACATGTTGCCGTATTGTTCTAATATTACAATGGAGAAACAAAACCTCAAATAAGGGGGATCGAACTCCGCTCTACAGCTCCGCAAACCCCCTGGCAGCTTTTCCCAATCAACTCCGTCTGAGCAAAAACAGACAATATGTCGGTAAATGACCAATTTTCCTTTTTCAGATTTAAAGCAGAAGCTAAACGCTAGAACATTCATTCATTTATTTCCATAAAAAACACTTTTTGTGATTGAAAGTCCCAGTACATTACCATTTGGTAAAGATAAAAATCTTGATAATAATTATTATCGCCATAATAGCTAATAAAAATATTCAAAATTCATCAAGTATTTCTCTCGATGCACAAAACTCTTCAATATTAATTTATCAGACTCACACTATAAGGCACGAAAAATTTGTAGGCTGCAACTATTTTTTTTAATTAGAAACGATCTCTTGATATTCTTCCTTTTGTTTCTTTTTTACATATGTTGTTTTAGGTCTTTTGATCTTTCCCTCTTGAAAAAAAGGGTAAAGCCATCGTCCTTTCGAATTCCTTTTTCCTTCATCTATTCTCCTCCCTAGGAGGTAGAACAATGCTGAACAGAGTTCACTTTTTCATGAAGGAATTTTTTTCATTCCTACTCCGTTTAGGATCTTCTTTCTCGTTTATTTTAACAAGAGCTAAATAAGTAACTCGCAGTCTTTTCATTTAATAATAGAGAAAATGTCAACCTTTCTAATTAATAATATATTCTTTGTGTCTCGGATTACCTTTTAGTTTGTCACTTTATGAGGAAAAAGCTTCGAGAATAGTCCCCACTACATATATACCTACCATATATACAAATTAAAGAATATGTGGAAGAAAATTCGAGTGCACTTTGTATGTTATATAAAGTTGCAAAAAATATCGCGTGTACTTAAATTGAGTACGATAAAAAATGGCAAACTATGGGCAAAAAAAGGTAAAAGAATTTTAAACGTGAGAGGCAGAGAATGCACAAGTTTTCGTGGGAGCGGCAGAGCGAACTTATAGACATACACAGCGTATATTCGATAATTAACACGGAACAAGAGAAAAAACATGACACAAAGATACAGAGAGAGCAATTTCAAGCAGCCCACTTCCGCTTCCGCTAACCCGTCTCTGCCTTATTGATCCCCCTACCGTGGAAAGCTCGATATCAGACCGGGTCGCTAATTTAATTTACGACGAGTAAAAAAATTCAAGCCAATCAGCTTTGATTTACGAGCCCACGAGAGGACAGTAGTTTCGCCGCGAGATTCTGCTAATAAGCGATAATATTGTCGTAAATCTTAAAGCACTGTGCTGCCATACCAGACATTGGATGGCCATGCCGTCGTAACCAGCAAGCATTCGTTGGAGCAACGGTGTTAGAAAATTGCAATTAAATTTTTGACGGTTAATTTATTACGGTCGCTGCGTTATGTCTCCACGTATCTAGAATAATTTTCCCCTTCTCATTCACGGTGTTTGTCATTTTTTTTTCGAAATTTCGGATTCCTTTACAATCTTTATATCCTTACAATATATTCGCTGTTCGCGAATAAAAAGCGGCTGTTCACCGTTTATTCCATCACGTTATTTTCTATATATTGATTAGGTCGTTTTTTCTTCAGAGGCTGTTCACTAATATTTCATCAATCAATAGTAAATTCAATTTACCAACAGCAAGTCTGCAAAAAGGATTCTCTATTTCTTATTCTCTTTGCTTTTCGCGAGTTTCCAGTAGTGGTCTCATGTTCGCCAGAGCGTCCAATCACAGAACCCGTTGTGTTCAACGTGTCACATTTACAAAGAGCACCAGAAGCAGAAACTCTGCCAAAAGATTGTTTTGTTCACTGATTGAACCTCTACCTTTTTTCGTGCAATCAAAACCTACCGGCAATTTTCAAGTTTGTTCAGTTAAAACTAATTTGAACCGGAAGGTATTATATTCCAGCGGGTCTCTTCATGAACAACTATAGTAAAATTAATTTTTAAAAACAGTTGATAGACAATTCTGAAATTTCTTGTATAATAACTTTTCTTTATTAAATGCCAATCAATTTTATTTCAAAATGAAATTTCATGCCTGAGTGAAATCTGTGAAAAAATCTACAAAACTTGCATGCCAGAGATGATACACGTGAAATTCAGATTTCAATTATGCCAATAATTGTGTCACGAGTATAACAACTGTCTGTTTCATCCAATGGATTCGTTTGCTGTAAAAAAACGGGGTCAGCAACGAAAAATTGTAAAAATGATTTGTCGATCACATTCGGCACACACTAATCCTCTTAAATTATATATGAACTCCACCACACTTCAAAAAAATAGAGAGCAACTATAAATAAATAATGGGTACGAAATTAAATTAAATTAAAGAATAAAATAAACGAATGAAAAATTATAAGTCTTTTCATAATTAAAAGAAAAAGAGCAAATTGAGGTTTCTGACAAATCGATTACTAATATTTTAGCAGGAAAAAGACGGATGAAAAAAGAATTTTCGAAGCGATACTTTAACTGTTTCTCCAGAGGGCATTCACCTACTTACAGAATGCTTCTTCCAAGGTATTAAATGGCTTACAAGATACATAGAAGGTTGTTTTGCTTGGCTTCCTGAGGAAGATCCCCAAATCGGGACTGAACGATCCGTTATATATCCGAGGGTGTGATGTGTACACTGTACAGGCTCTAATGAGATTTCACACTCACCAGATAGGTTCGCTTGTACAAGCAAATGTCACTGAATAATCTGGTGTGTTGAAGAGTCGCAGCGTTGTTCAGGCAACTTGTAACAAACTCAACAATGCTCGAGTTATTGTATTTGAATACCACATATATGTGTAACGCCTAAACGAGAATTCTATTCCTCTTCACACAACATAAACTTCACTTGATTGTTTAAAAGCATTTTCATTTTAACTTTATTTTTTTCATAAGCACTTGAAAAATACGGAGAATCTATTTTCAAAACCCTTAAAAGTTGTTCAATTGGACATGATATTCATTCACTGATTTAAATCGCTGATCAATCGCAGAACAGTATGCTTCGTATTTGTAGTGGTTACGGAGATTTGTACGTACTAATTATATGATTAAAAAATTTCAATCTCTGTATAACAATGTAATTTATATTATGATATTGGAAAAATGAATCTGAAAGTGTCTATATATACATTTTAGGCAATGAAGGGGTGTGTGGATAGAGAAAGTTGTGAGTATAGGGTAGAAAACCTTTCTTGATGTAATTTATAAGCGATTCGTAGACGAGATAGGTAAATTCCCTGATGACACAGAGCGGTAGGAATTGGAATATTAATCGCAGCTACTGTAACAGAACTGAACAGAACCACCTCTGGTATCCATCCCTCTAGTCTCTCATCCTATTCTCGCCCTTAGCCAAGCACCAGGGTAGTGAAGAGACAGCTACTAATGAGACCAAAAACATCAGAGCTGGAGTAACGACCGTGCTAAAAACGTAACCGTTGTGATTTAGGGGATGGTAATGGAGCGAGGAACGGACCTTGCCCTCTCTAAACCAAGCATCCCCATATACTCTACAAATGTAAGGGAAAATAATATCTATGTCGACAAAGATGACATAGTTAAACCTGAGGGGCGAACAAGACATAAAATGATGATATATGTTACCATTTTTCAAGTGGATTTTCGAGGCAGATAAAATTTTAAACGCATCTCTAGATTGTTGGAATAATAACTAAAATGTTGGAAAGATAAAGAATCCAATTCGCGGAAAATTTTGATTTTTTACTGAATATATTTATAATATACTCGTACATATAATATATTTTAGTATATATAACTTTAGGTTATCTCTCAAATATTTCAATTGCTAACACGGATTTATAATCAAGACTCGGTGTAACGATACAATTTTAGCCTTCAATATACTGGTGCCGAGCACAAACCGCATTCTCTAAAGTTGTTTCTGAACGCGACAAGTTCGTTATTACTTGCTAACTCGAGAAATATTTCGAAACCTATATCTAGAAAACCGAGTTATAGTTGATGATATAATACTCTGCAAGAAAGTTATCGTAACTATTATACGCATCCGTAAAAGGGAAATGAAATTGACAGGTCATATGACCCTAATGAGATTATAATTAATTGGGGATTTAAGCATGCCTTTTCGACATAAACAATCAGGAAACTTTAATTATAATTGTATTTTGTATACAAGGAAATTGAATTTGAATTAAAATGTGATATTTTTTAGACAGGAAAGGATAAGTTACAATAATTTATATGACCGCATTGGTTTCTAGAGTAAGCCAAAGCTTGCAATCTATAGAGAGGAATGCTAAACAGATTGATCTAGTTAATTGGAAAGTCAATGGTCAAGCAATAAGGCGAATAACTTCCTCTTTGACTAAGCTCATATGGCTTTCGGTAGCCGCTGAATGAATAATCTTCATCCCTGATATATAAATAAAATATAGCTTATCAATTTACTTTTAATTAAATTTTAGTTTAATAGAATTTTAATTTTTGTCCCATTGAGTTTCTTAAAATTTATAAAGATTTATGAATCATTTATTAAGAATACCCACAATAACTTTATTAAAATATCACGGTGTTCAATAACTCAATTTGTGTACTGGAGAGATTTAAGTAAAAGCTCCCTACTACCTACACCGCTATAAACTCTCAAAGTACAAGTACATGGACTGCCTCTATACAATCTCTTTGTAGTAGGAATTGTTAATTTAAATTCAAGGAAAGTAAATGGATACAACCTTGCAATCCTTACGAGAAGACTATATTCTTCAGCGACTTTACATTATCAATAAGGTTGTTTCCTAGAGTTTTCCTGAAGATATTGTTTACCCAGCTGCTTGGAAAGTATGACTGCTCTGTGAATGTAATTCAATTTTAATTTTTATAGTAGAGAAAGAATTAACACATAGAATCTGTTTGAGTTTCATCCATCTAATCATCTAGGATCACTCTCTCTAAATCAACCTCTAAGCATAAAAAAATTATGAAAAATTCCCAAACTTTGAGACCTACAATTTTATTATTTTATTATTTTTTTAAATGGTTCCATTTAATGTCTAAAGAAATCCAAAAAAGTCCCATCCACCTATTTCTCTAGAATCACCCTCTCTCTAAATTTGAATTAGTGAAAAGTCGGTCACTGATTTATGTACTTTAGAGAAAATTTTTACTAATTATTAGTTTATTTTACTATTTCATTTAGTAGTTTTCACCTTTTCACTAAAGTTTTAGTCAAAAATGACTAACATTTAGTAAAAATTTTCACTAAAGTAAATCAGTGACCGACTTTTCACTAATTCATATTTAGAGAGCTCAAAATCACACGTTGTGAACTTCAGTTTCATTATTATTAAATAATATAGCATTTTACTTTTTGTGTTGAAAAATAAAGATTTTCGGCAACATGGAGACTTTTGGCACTGCTCGTTGTGATGAACAATGCTTAACTAGGAATATCGACACGCTTGGGAACTGGAACAGGTGGGGCAGCTGCTGCTAAAGTATGCATGAGCAGAGACTGTTTTGTATCAGCAGTAGGTACATAGACAGACCTGCTCATTGCACTTAGATTGTTTTCCCATTGCTTCATTTCAATACTCTCTAAATCTGAATTAATGAAAAATCAGTCACTAATTTACTTTAGTGAAAATTTTCACTATAGTTGTATTTCACTATTTCATTTAGTAGTTTTCAACTTTTCACTAAAGTTGTAGTCAAAAATGACTAACAATTAGTAGGATTTTTCACTAAAGGTTTACAGAGTAGTTCGCAATTGATTTTCCGCGTGGAAAAATTTCCCGACAGTCTTGAATCACGTTAGCGAATCAGAATGGGGCAAAAAAAGTGTCTGGACAAAACAATCTTCAGTTTGCAATTTTTATCCAATTTTTACTTCTTTTGCATAACTGAATTCCATAGAGAATATTGACCAAATTATGTCAGGATGAGCAGAGTTCTCCTCTCGCTAATTATCAGGAGACATATTTGCCAAAGCAAACAACAAGTTTCATCTTAAGCTACTTTATTATATTTCATGAAAAGCAGTCTATTCTGCTGTTTGGAGATAGAGCACGCTTAAGCTCTTCAGTTGAGACCCATCCTGACTTCTGAAATTTTGTTTACAGAAGTGCTTAATATAATGAAAATTCTCTCTAATTCATTGTTATTCACATTCCTAGGACTTGATTTAGTACGAACATTTTCAAAATTGTGAAATTTTAAACTTCAATAAAGCTTTTCAGAGTGAAACCACTTTCAGAATTCTGAGTTAAATAATAAACTCCTGTAAATCAGAAAAAAGTAAAATATTAAGAAAAAAATTCATTAGAAAGGGAATAAGTATAAGAACTGTTAGTCCCAGGGAGGAAATGTTTGTTGTCACAATGTTGCATCCTGTAGACTGAGTTGAAGAATTGTTGTTAGTGTTGAGAAGAGGCGACGGTCTCTCAGGCCATCTGGGAAAATTTATCTCGAGTAAGAAGACGAGAAAACTTTACTCGATGCCAACTTTACGTCTTGCGCGAAAAGAGCAAGGACCGATGGGACATGAGAAACTTTCAAATTCGCAGCAGACTTTCAGCCAAGAATCTTCTTTTAACAAAACGTAGTGGTTTGCTAATTACAATTTATTTGTCTGATTGCTTGACGTTTTAAACTCAGAGTGACTGAGAAACTGAAACCAAAAATAAACCTAGTTTAAATGTATATTTTTATTCGTGCGATGCTCACCAAGCTTCCGAGCACACCTCTCAATTATTTAAACTGTGTGAACTCACGAGAGACTGCAGTTCAAGTTTTTCTGCTTTTTCCGCTGCCCTAAAATATTCAGATTTGCTCTTTTCTCTGAACTATATTTTACCCCTTGTTAATCATTTATCAAATAATTTTCTAGGAAATTACTTTCATTATAACCACTTTATTATAACCACATTATTCTTCACTTTTCATTGAAGAAATGAGCTAAAATTTGATTGTCCTTCATGAAAATTGCAATCTCATATCTTTCGAGATGTATAAAGTAAAGTGACAGATAAAGTGATTTAAAGTTTGTAAGTGACTTTTGAAGTTGGAATATCAAAGTGCCAAAATCGCTAGGTGAAGATGAAAAAGTTTTATCGAATGCGGTCGTTCTACTGGACTCCATGGCTACAAAATCCAATTACCTTCGTAACATCATTGTTGTAGGACGAGAGTGGATCTGAGGTTTCAGAATCCTGCTAGAACGTTATACAACTGTATATAGACACCTCGATGTGTAACAGTGAAGTTTCCTACGTTTCGTAAACTATCCTAAACAGGTTTTGGTTCGAACACGACTCGTACATTAAAGGTTAACGCCTTGTTAGGGAAAGAGGTTTTAACACTATCGGAAAGCACAAAATTAGTGGTTGCCCGTGAAGTGATGAGAATTGGACGAGACACGTTGATCCTCTCATCTTAAAATCTGTATGGCACGTTTTTATATCCATAGGTACATATATAAACTTCGAATATTGTTCTTTGCACAGCAGTTAATTATAAAAACATCAAAACCAACAGAATCTTTCCTAACAGACAAACATATAAACATATATTCCGAGAAAATATTTTTTTCCCTGGATAAATTGCCGTAAATAAATGTCGTAAATTTTTGTAAGATGCAAACAGTGAAGCAAGAGTAAGGGAGAATTTATTACTCTATTAGAAGAGAAACGCCTGATTATGGTAAATTTTCTATAAAACTTTTTTCTTTGCCGTGCACGTGCTCAGCAGTAAACTTCTCTCTCAAGTGCTTATGTACTCATTTAGTATCACCCTTGAGGTAAGAGAAGGCGGAAACAATGTTATTAACGGATAAACTTGAACTCTTATACTTACACATATATCGCACAATTTGTAAGTTTTAATGGCTCGTTTACGTAATATATCACTGTCTCATCGGCGCATTGCTCTTAACGATTATTAACGAGTGAAGCGACCGACCTTTGATCATTTTTTACCTTCAACTGGCAACTCTTTTATGATAAAAGAACATCGTCAAAAACGATAGTCTTCCTGCTTCAGAAAATTGCTTTTATATTCATGAGAGAAGTTTCAAAAACCCTCGCCAAATACTTGATCCTCTGACATATCCGTTCATTATTCCATATTCCATTTTAATTTCCGACTTAGGTGGCCCACATCTGTCTCTCGTGAAAAAATTAATTTCGAAATATTTGAAATCTATCGGAAAAATGTCTTTGGTCTCGTAATCTACTTTAAGTAGAAATTTCATGTTTAGTCAGACAGCATCGTATTTCGCAGAGAATTGGGTAAATGAATAATAAATTTTCTCTCTCATAGAATTTTTAGTACAAAAAGAGGGTTTAATTTTAAACATAATACTCCCTTTTTAAAGTCTATAGACATATAATTAAAATGTTAGACGCTTAGAAATATATTATTAATCAAATGAATTATTTATGCTGAACTGCTCTCGCTCTCGTTTCTCTAATTTTACTCACTTGTTCTTTAAGTATTTCCTAAAAGTATTATGTAATCGACCACTAGCATTACCCTTTCATTGCAAATGAATAGTAATTATGCATCTAAAATATATACGTAACTTCATCAATTGTAACAAAATTCATTATGCAAATTGGATTTGCATCTAATCACGACTGAGAGTGTACGCAGCTGCAGCATCTCCCAAGCAGTTTTAAGAAGGCGCATAGTTATCGTATTCCACAGAAGAGACTCCGTAATTGAACTTCAATTATTTTTTAAATTGAAGTCCCTCAATCCTCCTCGATTAAGCGTCTTGATAAAGTTTATAGGAAATCTTTTTCAATTCAATTTCAATATCAATTTCCGTTCATTTAATTGTTTGTAAAATCCGCACAAATCTGAGTGGGATTCTTTTAATTCAGAAAAAAGATAATTAAAGACTATATACTATGGGAAGGCAAACAAGTTTTTGTATACTTAAAACATTTTCAGTAGAAATTCCACACTTAGTCAGACAATGCCTCTTGTCCCATCTAATTGATGGTGAAACATAAATAAATACCAAGTGTTTAATTATATTATCTGACAAACTGAGTACATAAAAATTTTGCAAAAAGCATAAACGTCAGCTTCTCAATTGATATCGATTCATTCTGACTTTTGCATATTAATTTCAGTAAAGCTCTTTTTTACTTTTGTTAAACATGACTAATTTCCTTATGGAATTCTTTTAATCAAAGTATTAATCAAAATGTCTGTAGCTCCTGTCATCCCTAGAAAAAGCACAGATAGAGAGCAGGACCTTTTCTAAACAATTTCAGTGTTCCCTCACGTTCGAGTTGAGAGCAAAGGTGAGATCGCGCGGGAACGAGGATCCCGGAAGTCGCTGAGTGATAGAAGAAAACAGGTGAAAGGGGAATGAGTGTCTGTGTAAAACTTGACATAAAAAGATCACGAGTGCCCTTGCGAAGATTGCAACATTTTCAGTGACGTGTGTGCGTTAGTCTCTTCGCAAAATGCACATTTCTTCTTATTTTTCGGAAATTGAAAAGTTTTAGCTTCCACTTTTTTTCCTTTAGTCAAGAGATGAAACACGTAAAAGGAGAAATTTATCTCACCATATCTCCTGATCAACTTTGGTAAATTAATACTTTTTTTAGAGAAAATATTTCAGATATATCTATTTTGAAAACGTGAAATATGACAATTCAAAATTTTCTTCTTGAACGTTGTAAACCTTAATAAGGATTATAGCATTATACATAAAGAGCTGAAAAAAATCCCTTCTGTTATAGAGGTGCAATTAAAACTTGCGTAAAAGGAAAGGTAATTATTTTATGCAATTTTTTCACGATACGTTTTCGCTCAGTTTTTTGTATCTTGTCTACCATATACATTTCATATAATACGTTTTATGAAAATAGAGAAACAAATGCAGAATCGAATTTAATCCGTATTTTTTGTCATTGAATATTTAAGAGTATTAATGTTTTAAAATTATAATCGAGATGAGTTTCATTTCCCGGTTGATCTACATTTTTCGTTCAAAGGCGTCAAACGATATTAAAAAATATGAATAAATGTATTCAGAGCTTTCTCTCAAAAACAATAGTTAGAGCTAAACGTCAATTGAATAACTACGGGAAATAAATCACAAATTCACGATTAATTAATTATTTATCGAAATGTTAAAATAATCAAAAAATTGATTTATTTATTATTTTGTTTCGAGTAGTTATTGTGTCAGTTAGAGTTATATGTGGCAGAGTTTCTTGACTGAAGGACCTAGCTTTACCACCATACCATCAATAGCTGTCTTGTAATGGAAAACCAATAGTGTCGATTCTTAGAAGCTTTTGCTAGTAAGCGATCAATATTTCAATTTGCTGGCTTGTTCCAAAGATACATATGTTCGTGAAAGGGCAGCGTAGGAGAAAACCTGAGCTCTCTTCGGACCGTTCTCTAATTTAAAAGATCAAATTAGAACGATGCGCTTCGTTCTTTCTGCAAAGGACGTGCAGTTCTTTCAAGCCGGAAGGAGAATGAAGAGAACGAAGAAACTGAAAGCAAAAGAGGAAGATAGAGAAAATACAAGTAAAGACCAACTTGTTTTTATCTAAGCCTTCACTAAAAATGAGTCATCAAATGCATCGAACAAATTATTTCAGTACATCTTTAATCAAATATTTATCTTGACTCATTATCTGGGTCATCTTAAGAAATTTATTATAGTGATTGTAAATGTAACAGCTGGAAGTAACAATATTCAAGTAACTATTTATAAAATTATCATCAATTTTAATCAGACTATAGCAATTAGAAAATAATATTATTGATCGCTAGATTAAAATACATTTACAGGGAAATAATAATTGGACTTGTTTACCACAATGACTTTCAATTTCACTAATTCCACCTCAAATAAAAGTATTTTGGCATATATGAAATGGGAAACGTATCGCGCGCATCATGATTATTATTTTTTTAAAAGCCCTACAGGGAAGGTGAAGAACTGATGTTATCTTGTTTGTATATTAATGTGGTTTGCTGATAGTAGATATGTACTAGAAAACCTGAAGGATATTTTCAGTTCATTCACTAATCCACTAATTGTATTTAATTTATTAGTGAAAAAATGTGAAGTTTAAACTACCTAAATGAAGTGCAATATTTTACTATTATGTTTCTTGCTACAAGCAATTACTTTGAAGAAATGATTTTCCAATCAATTCACTGAATTATTCCTTCATCGACTTTACTCAAAGCGACTTCCTATATATACATAAGCTGTCGTTTCGAGCGTGTCTGGACACAATTGAACTTCACTACTTGGCTTCGTCCGCAGAGAGAGTTTTAAGTAAATTGAATGCATACGATTGTCATCCATATATATATATATAAAATCTAAATGCAGGCCAGGCAGATCCTATGCACGTTGATGCGTCTGGAGATCGCGAGCAGGTTTATTCCACGCACACGTGGGCAATTTTATATTTATATGTGCCGTGGATCCTGGTGGCACAATAAAATTTGCATTGTAAAACTTACCTGGTGCTCTGTGTTTACTCATCGCAGTTCACTTTTTCCATTTTACCTCCGACTTCCCCTATTACCTATGCATTTCTTCATTTTCCGTTTCACCCATTATTCCCAAAGTCAATTGTCTATCTGTCTGAGATAAAAACAATTATAGAATCTTTATCATTTATGCATTTGCTTGCGCGAACGTAAATTTCATAATTTGGCTCTCTGACAAGGTTGCATGACCTTTAAAATTTGTCGTAACATTAACGATTAGACGCGGTTGCTGGTCATTGTACACGATAAGCTCCTCAACCACACTCTGACAGTTTACAAAGTAAACGAGTTCTTCACATGCGAACCCTAATTTCACTCTAGAAAATTATTCTTTTATTAGCAATTGATCAATGCTCAATTTGCTTAAGAATAGTCATGTAAATTCTTACGACAATCAGATTACAATCTATTGGATTTCGAAGCTAGGTTTTATTTTGTGAAAAGTTGAAATTCGTATACAAAAAGTGAGAATCTTTTATAAATGTTTTCTCGTGCGAAAGAATAAATAATCTATTTTTTTCCTCAGTTTCGTTTTTGCTTCATTTAAACTTCGAAATCAGTTTACTCTGCGAGTATCCTTTAAAATTAAAAAAGTAGAATCAATCTGAAAAGTCAGGGAATGACAGATGTCGAGTTGGATGCGATAAATTTAGGTGGATTCAAAGGTATGGGACGAGTGCGGAATTTGGAGAGTTCAAAGTTTCGCTTGAGTTCGCGAAATTAAAAGTCCCGCAAGCGAATTTAAGTTCGTTTCTCTAGGGAGTGCCAGGAGGTAGGAGGTAACACAAATAGAGGGATGGGAGGCCGGGTGTAGGGGTGGTCTATGTCGGGGCTCAGATAAGATAAGGATGAGAAATCGCGACGTTCCTGGATGCGGTAACATTAGAGCCCCCTTTCTACTGCTTCTCATGCTTTCCACGACGGCTAAGCCGTCAAGGCTAAACTCCAGTCAGGCGTTTATAATCTATATTTTGGCGACAAACACGCTTAACACCTCCTGGTCATCGATCAAGAGCAAGTTATATTCCGATTCCGTAATTCCTTATGTAATTTGCTTTTAGCTACCACATTAAAATTTTTTTAAGCAACCGCCCCCGATAAAATCCTTGTTAAGTGTCAATGATAAACTCTGACGTCACTATTTACCACAATACATATCTCGCTGAAATGATAAAAAATATATGAGTGCTGTACATTGTATTTTTTAAATACTGCAATTTTTATTAATTTTGAAACTTCTAATGTAAGCGGAAATAGGGCTTAAGTGCCTTTGTTTGATGAGGGGTTGACAGGAAAGGGATTTTGTAACCTCTGACCCAAGACAAACTTTTAGGGTCTGACTCTCAACAAAATGCCTTAATCTACCAGCGACATTACTTATTAGGCCTAATCCTTCCTCCTGTAGTCCTTCCTGTGTGATGAACCCTGCTTTCACTTACACAGACATATTATTTAGTTTAAAAATATGTAAAAAGACGGAGAAAATATATATGGAACGGTCGGTATAAATAGTGACGTCATCGGATAGTAAACGGGGCCTGGAAAAAGACACCACCTCCGAGACGATTGGGAAATACATACAAAAGCCTGTACATTTTTATTAAGAAATTGGTGATAAAATTTCTAAAGTTGTATAGCGCACGCAAATTCTTCCTTTGTTTGGAGATGAAAAAAGTAAACAGTTCGACGAGTATTTGATTCAAAGTTAAATTAAATTTTTCAGCCTCGGGGTTTATATACTACATACACGTATATAGCATTGCCAGAGTCGCTTCCCTAGAGCAGTTTGATTGAATCTATTAACTAGCTATGTTCTCTTTTATTTTACAGTTGTATGCAGTTCGATATGAAGCTATAGGGAACTTTTCATTGATTTAATAAATCACTGTTTGTATTTTGCAAGGAAAACGAGAATATCAATTAAAAAGTACATCCCGACTCCTAATTTTGAGTGATAAAGATAATTTCAAAGAAAAAATGTTACAGTTCAGATATAATGACGACGGATTGATTTAAAAATTTTCTGTACATAATTGGTAAATTCGCATTTGAGATAACTTATATATAGATACACAATGTCCATTCGTCTATTTTCTCAACAAATTTCCATCGTACTATTCAGACGGCTTTTTTCAATTTTTGCCATTCGAATCGTCACGTCGTCTCGCTGTTGTTTGTTCGTTTGTACAGAGCAGTACATTCCAAAATCAGCATAACAATCTATAGTAGCGTGTATCTCTATAGGTGCAGAGTACGAATTTTCACATTTCGTGTACGTGTGTATACAAAGTATATAGAGTGCTGCTAATATCCATATATTGGCCTATTTCCGGAACTGTTTTCCGTCTGTTTGTATGATTACTTTATTTGATTCCAACTACCTGGGTAATTTTTGTAGCGAATGGATTCTTTGATTCAATGCAGGATTTAATAAATAATTAATCCAATCATCAATTATCACATTGAGAAATTAGGCACCCATTATTCCTCGAGATATTCGTATTCATTTTTATAAAGTCAGTGATTATCATTTGCCAAATTAAATATATTATATAAAAGACTAGTAATGCCGAGATAAGTTTATGCACGAATTTCTCAAGAAAGATAAGGAGGCGAGATAACTGCACTGCAGATGAAAATAACTATAGCGAATCACGTTTATTTCCGCAGTTTCGCACTCGAGGATTCTAGTTGTTGTAAATAGCAACCACAAAAGAGCCCTGAAGAAAAAAAATTTACATCACTTCGTTCATTTGAATGCGGTGCAAATGAAATAGATTTTTGTCCCTTCGCTCAATTTAATTACATTCAAAAACAATTCATAGCAGCTTTTAGTTTTACTAAATATTAAAAAAGAAATATCTTTGTGTGCAGTGGAGAAAAAAAGTCTCTCTTTTATGTTGCATTTTACGGAAATGGGCGTTCTCAAGTGTGGTGAAACTTACTGTGCGGTATGCCGACAGGTAGAAGCACGCAAAACGTTTTGAAAGCTCTCTTATATGCGGTATGACACGAGCCTATGTTACATTATAAGCAAGGTGAACGTTCGCACGTAATTGCTGCAAAACAAAAAACAGAACGAGCTTTTCGTAGAGGTCACGTTTTAGTTGTTTTCCCTTCATCCATTCCTTTTCCCTCCGCCTACCTATTTCTCACCCTCATCACTGACCCTAGTCTATCTCTCATTCCTTCAACCCCTCGTTTCTCTCTTGGCGAGAACGAAACAGGTGTCGCAAAGTATCTTGTGCCAAAACGCGATGTATCAGTACTCCAACACTTTGTAACAAGTGCGTTTGTCGTATAAAAGTACTTATCTAATTAATTATGCAAGCGAGCTGGACGATTGGATGGAAATGAGGAACGTATGGTGCCGCTATAATAGCATAATAGCTTGACCACAAAGCTATACACATTTTATAGGAAACCAACAGGACGTTATTACTTTGTTAGATAAAATTTACACAAGTTGGCTTTACAACACGTTCGAGGGGCCATTCTCTGGAGAAATCGATGATTTTCCATACTTGTAATCCATTCAGAATCAATGGCTCGTCAAAGGATTTCTATTGTTTTTTATTATTATTTTTTTATTATTTTTTATTGTGCATTTTCTAGTATATCCATATATCTATATATCTATCTTTTGAAATTGAAATAATCTTAAAACGACTTGAAAATATTTAAACTATTTCAAATACTTTTGAAATCTAGCAAAATTTCTTAAAATCACGTGAAAGCACTTAAACTTTCCCGAAATCACTTACAATGCCTTAAAATTTCTTATAATGACTGAAAATCTTTGATAATCTGTTAAACTCTCTTTAAAATCCCCTTTAATTACGTAAAATCAATTAAAACATCCCAAATTCTCCATGAAATTTCTAGAAATTCGTTAAAGTCACTTGGAATCTCTTAAAATCCTGAACAACGCTGGGTATATTTCTGCTAGGACAACTATAAATTCCTCTCCTGAGGTTATTCTGAGAGGCACCCGACATTTTCAGATATAGAG
>JAUEJJ010000017.1:5126229-5136708 GCA_032164275.1 Synergus coniferae | reverse complement strand
GGGTTTCAAATTTGTTTGGTGATATTGGATTTTCAAGATCTCGCAGTATGCATTTCTCTGCATACCGGGGTCAGTAATGGAACGCCATCAGCCAACGTGACCTAATATGAACAACTGAACATATCCCTAGTATTATTGAGACGACAAATCAGATATTTAAAAATATATAGGAAAGAGTGGGATATGGCGCGGGTGCGGGGCAGGATGACGATTAGAAATAACGTCCCTTGTTTTCAATTTTTATATTCGTTTCTTGCCTGAAATGGTTTTTTATAGTTTGAAAAATAGTGACTTGTATAGCCCCCTAAATGACAGTAAAGCAAGAATTGTATGTGTATTTCGAGGACAAAAGCAAATACTTTAATCGATAATAACAGTTTTTACGTTAAGAATTCTAAAAGTAATTTATAGATTCAAAGTAAACAATACTTCTACATATAGACATTCCATGAGAAAACAATCACAATCAATTACAGTGACATCAGTGATCGTCTATTATGAATTTACTGAACGAAGTAAAGAGTACTAATTCTTCTTTTATTAGTAGAAAACGTATTATAGCAGTATATTGATTATTAAAATCTGCAGTCATAAAAATTATGGAAGCAAATGATGTTAAATTTAACGTTGGTATCCATCTAATTATGTATACTTAAGTTCATAGCCTCATAATTTTAAGATTAATTTTCGGATGTCCTTGGCTTTGGAATAACTTAGATTCATCTTAAGATGTACAGAGTGTTAATTTCTTGTCACATATCTCAGTGCTCAAGCAAAGCAACGCTTTTACCCCGCGCAAACGAAGTCGTCAAAGCCGAATGCTAAATCAAACAGCCTCTAATCAGTAGGTTTGTGATGTGATACTTTTCTACGAGACGATACCGTGCAAGCAACAACTAGAAAAAACTGTCTGATGCTTTTTTTCATCGCAAGCAAGCAGAAAAAAGTAAAAGAAATAAGCGAAGAGCCGTGGACAGCAATTTTACGCTAGTGTATACCGTGTAAATAAGACCTTCAAATAGAATCAGGCTGTGCTTTAGGAAAGAGGATGCAAAACAACGAGAAAAATCTCCGCTGCAGCAGTTTGAATGTTTTAATAAGAAAATACATTTCATACATATTTAAATATTTTTATATCCGTTTTTTACGTATTGTATATTCTATTCTGATAATTTATCTAAAAAAAATCTCTAGTATAATAGAACAATGGAAATAACTTTTACTTATTCAACTTAAAATTATTTCACTCGCTCTCAATATTCTGAATTAGTGAGAGCAACTTTTACGAACGTCAAGAAATTTTTTTTAATTATAGATTTTATCCATGTGTGATAGAAGTAGGTATATATCTACTTTATTTTTCTCTATTAGCGTGTATTTTAGAGTTTATTGATGCAGTGAGAGGATATTCAACGCTGATGAAAAATCTCAGCGTAATAAACGTATGTTATGGGATATTATCCCTATTATTTTATATCCCTGCTGTAAATATAAGTCTGGCAGAGCACATGAAATTGGTAATAGATTTCGAATACCTACGCATGGCTGGAGGAGCTCTCTTTTACTGGAGAGTTGTGGAAATGTTATTAACGAGATTTTCCTACCCACCGATCTCTTGGTGGGCTGTGCTTCCTTTTCAAAAAACAAGAGAAGGTGAAACCCAATCGAACAGACTTCGGTAGCCAATATCTTGGAGTGCGATTTAACTTCGATCCTTCCTTTATATCCATTGAATTTAAATAATGGAAACTGTACTAATTCGCTCCCAGCGGTAGCCAACCTCCGGATACATCAAATTTTGTACGTGATATGAGTCAAGTCACTTTAGGAACCTTCAAATAGAGTTTCAGGAAATAAATGAATATCTATCGCTCTTTAAGAGAATAATCGATTTCAGAAATACATATGTATTAAACAAGCAAAATCTTGGCATTTAAAACAATTAATTAAAGCCAATTTAGACGAATTGATAAAATTTTGACCTTTCTAGATTCATGATCCAATTATTGAAGAGTAATTATTTTCAAATTCCCAATAACTTCATTAAATGTCACTGATAATTAGAAAATATGCACCGAAGTTCTAGACATCGTATATCACTGGTTTTTCATACTTTCATTGATTCAATGTAATGTGAGAGACCACAGGGCTTTGTTGAGAAGGATATATTTGCAAATTACACTTCAGTTACAATAACACTCTACTAATGGTCGGTAAATCTTTATTTATTTAACGACCGAAGTAATAATCAGTATTTTTTATGAGTTCCTCTTTTATGACAGTCACTGCCTTACAAGAAAGTAATTATCTTTGAGTTTTTTAAGGCTCTTAACCCGACTATCTGTGGCCACAATTGCATTAGAGTAATTTGAAGTAAAAAATGTTCAACTTTTCTATTAGACAAACTGAAGATCTTTCATCGTTTTATATCGTATGCCCGGAATTCATTCGCGCTTCGGCCCATCAAGTGTTCGTTCTTTTATTTTATTATTTTTCATTCTTTTTTACTCCTTCTCTTTGACGTTCAGTTCTAGGCTTTACTGAAGTAAAGAGAAGGAGAGAGGACAAAATGTCAATAGCTTTCCCGTCCAGAACCAAGATTTTATTGACTTTACCTCAGCGCAAGCATGCTATTAATTGTGAACAGATCGGACGGAACGTAAAGGTTTTGTTCCCCGCAAAAAAATTCCTCTCAATCGAATTCTACTGCCCATAACTATTAGTTGGTCAATTGAATTTTTATCAACATTGCAATTCCCAGCCTAAACTAATACATATAAAAATCATCATTGGATTTTTGTCCATATGCATTAATATTGTATCATATTCTAAAAATATTCTAAACGTAAAATTTGATTATTAGTTTACATTTATATATTGACCCTCTTATCGTGTTTATAGATTACAATCTTTCACAACTACCCACACTTTAATTTATACAAACATAACAGAAATAAATTTTAATCAGTCAGTAAAATATTGAAAAGCAATTTTTCCCATCTATGTATGAGAAAATACAAACCATCAGCCACAAATTTTCGAAATTATACCAACTCGCTCGAAATACCACCACAGACGACGATCATTAGCGCAGATGTGCTGGAAATCATTAACACGATTACAACGTGGTACAATAATGCAGGAAACGTATTGCACTATTTTGCCAGCGAGACAATAGCATTAATGAATTTTTTGTCCTATAGACTTCCTGCTGTGAATTAGATCATTTCGAGTACACCTGTATTTGAAATTTATTTCACAGACAGTGAATAAACTACATTAGGGCTGAAAAATCTGACAAATAAATATCTCACTTTTGCTGAATAATCTTTTTCATGAATAATAAAGTCCTCCGTGATTCCTTAACCAAAATAATTAACTACCATTACTGATGATTATATTATTTTTTAAAAGTAGCTTTACCTAAAATATCTTGTTTGTATCAGGTATTATAAGATCGTCTTGAGTGCCATATGTATCAAATAATTGTTTATACCTGAAAAATTAAAAAAATATTTAGCATAGAGGCACTTTCAAACATTTTAATGAAACTTTGCATATTTATGAAAAGTCTCACTGTCTAATTAAAATTATGCAAACATGAAGGATGAGGTTAAAGGTTCAAAGTTTATTTCTTCGTCGTGGATTTGCGATCTGGGTAACATTTTATACTGGCAGGAACTAGAAAATTCATTGCGGCAAACATACGAATGTACACTTCATATATAGTAGCTGCTATGCGCTTCATGTTGCAGAATTCAATGTGAGTCTAATTTAGAAAAGCGTATACATGAAACAATCTCACCGCGCATATATGCTAAATATACGTGTTGGAAATTATATTTCACCTTCTAAAACCACCAGTCTGGAATACAAATCGACTGTTGCATCCTCATAAATTTATTTATTGAAGTCAATTATAGGTAAATACTCAATAAATTATTACTTTGTGAAGCAAATTGCAATTTAAGTGATTTGCATTTCAGCAAAATGAGAGAAAAATTAATAGATACCTATTCACAATTACTCTTCTAGACATAATAATCTCATTTGTCATATTTTCTATAATAATTATCTTTCTGTATACATTTATTAGTACAAAGTAATATGTATACCTAATAAGTAATAGAAGACAATCCCTTTGAAAGAGTCAACTGTCACTTTCGATTTGTAGCTTTCTATTCTACATGATACTGTATATATATGTGACGTCGCAAACTCACCAACCCTTTCGGTCTTTTCCCCTACAATCGATCGATTTTCTGCTTTACGATGGCGACAGAGGCCTTCGAAGCCATCGACGTTAATAACGGAAGACGGGGTTGTGTGCTCAGGAATCTGGCACTGTCCTAAACCCTCCAATTTATACCTTCCACTTCTGCGAAAACAAGGTGTATTTACCCTCAATGCAATCGACAGAATTGCCAAAGTGGAATGTCGAAGAAGAATTGATGTTTGAAAACATGTAACTATACCAAATACTGTTCCTCAAAAAAGAATAATAGTACGAGGAAAATAAAATAAGAAGACTAATTATTATACATATAATAATTATTCCTGAAATTCTTGAATTTCATGATCAAATAATTCAATGCTGGTTCAGGAATCATTTTATGTTGCATCTTTTTTGTACTTGAATATTACCAATTTTCCATGTAATGATAATTGCCGTGCGTTGTAACGTGCGTATAATATTGCTACTTTAAGAATAATATGATTCTGATATGATGGGAATTTATTAAATTCACTGAGCGTGTCACCTTCCTTTTTTTACGTATATATTCATCGAAAAAAATGTCAGTGAGATAAAGGGATGGTTCACATCAGAGTCCCAAAGACACGTGACTTTCAGGAAATAAAGTAGGATGGTTGCGAAAATGGAAAAAGAATTGGGGTGAAAGAGTGTCATTTGTGTCTGTAAGGTCATTCAAAGTCGAAAATGGAAGCAATTCAAGAAGCATACAATCTTAACGATTGATTCCTGTCGAATTTCGATCACTATATGGGTGCGAAAAAGGTGCTGGGTAGACGTTAAGTGTTCATTGGTCTCAGGGGAAATCAGGTACCTTTTCATTCACAGGTTTTCCCTCTTAGAGAAACTAGAAGATGAAGCCTATAAAAAAAGATTGAACGGGAAAAACTATCGAGACATAATAGAGCAATAAAGAGAGGCATCGAAAGCATTTTTATTATAAGGGTAATTGAAAACTTGGGAATTTCGGATTTAAATAGTTCCGAGTGATTTCCAAGTGAATATTTTCTCCTTGGAAGTCTCAAAGGTATGAAATTGTAATTTTTTGACCTTCTGTGTGTATTTTTTTTTTAATTAGCACTTGAGCGAAAGGTAGTTAGCAGTAAAGATAAATAGGTTGAGGTAGCTCAGAAGACGGTTCTATTTGTTTCAACAGCTAAGCCGTTCCTCTTTGGAAAGAAGGGTCTTTCGTCCTTATCCGCGACTTCCGTTACGCTCCGCATTTCCGCATGCAAAAACCGAAGCACGCGAGAGTAGACTGACATGTACGAATTGGCTTGGGACTTTTTGCCATGCCTAGGTCCCTCTTTTTCAAATGCTTGTATGCGTCAGACTTGAAATTGTTACCATTACAAGCTGTTGTAAATTGAGAAACATTTCGGTTATTAAAATACTCATTTGTATTATTGAATTTGGCTAATTAAGTAGATTGCTCGGATTAATTAAAATAAATGCAATATGATAAATGTATTTATTGTATTGTATTAATCCTACATAATTTAATATTAAACCGCTTCAAGTTAAAATCCCGTTTTCATAAAATTGATTTTTCATTGAAAATACATAGATTAATTACGCGAAATCTTTATGAAAATTATTTCGTATAATGAAAATTTGAAGTTTTTATATCTAAAATTTAAAACATAATTTAAATCTAAATCTAAAAAATAATATTAACTTTCAGTTTTAACCAGTTTGGAATAAATAAATTAATATCACATTCTAGGGTTAGAAAGGTATTGACGTGCATAATTGAAGTAAAATCAACGAACATTGATTAAGATGAAGCAAACTTTTAGGCGAGTAAAACAGAGAGTAGTTGAACTCTTATGTAGCGATTACCTTATAGGGTGAGGTAACGGAGGAGAAACGCAGAACTTGGTGTTTCATCGTAGTAGCAATTTATCGCATGCAAGAAACTGACACGTGTCACCAAAGTAGACGTGTAAGTTTTCTAACATCTACATCTCACGATTTACGTCATTTTCTATTCATAATTCTCACGTTCGCGTTAGCACGAAGTATTTAAGTTGCTACAAGTTTTGGATTTCTCATCAAAGGGAGTCAACTTGACGATATTATCGCTCATTAATCTTATATAAGTAAAAATCAAACGAAACAGTTAAGCTCGAGTAAAGCCTTATGGAAAGTTCAAAATCTTTGTGTAACAAAAGTTTCAAGCGCTCATTATAGTATTTACAGAAGTATAATTCGAATTTCAGAATATTTACTTGAATGCATGGCTGAAGTTTAAAACTTATACATTAAAGCATTAAAGTCTCTTTATAGTCGCAAGATGTATAGAAAATAATTCTTTCTTCATTTTCTTACATCAAGGCTTTTGATGAAGAAAATTGTAAAATTATTGTTATAGCTAAAAATGTGCCCCACATTGCTTAGATACCTACATGAAACTGTTTAGAGGTATATGGTAATCAGCGTAATAGCAAATTTAGTTTCTCCAACTTTAAGCTCATAATAATAAATATTTCTGGCTAAAACTAGGCTATTTACTTCCGTCTGCATGAAACGGAGGTAAATGGCCTAGTTTTAGCGAAAAATATTTATTATCGCGAACGTAAAGTTGGCGAAACCAAATTACCCTTACTGGCCGCTTAGCTCGGTTACCCTCGAATGGAAGTCGTCGTTGTCCTATATATAATACGATAATACTAATAAGATTTTGTAAGAATTCAATATTGCATAGTTTTTTGCAGAAAAAGATAATTTTTTTATTTAAAAAATGGACTGATTTTCAATAATTAAAAAATAAAAGATTTTATATAGAGTATAAATTAAATTCATTATCAATTAATTTCAATACCTATTAATTATGAGCCTTTAAAATTTTAGATTTTTAAATTTTGATCGCTTTGAGCATTTTTAAAATGAAATACATATTTTCAATTTTCAAAGATTTTCTACACTACGTGAAAACCCAGTAATAATAAAAATATTCAGTTTCATTAATAAATAAAAATCTTAAAGTATAAACTTCTCCACATTTATAAATTCCCCATTTAAAATCCATAGCACAGCATATTAAACGATTTTTGTTCATTTTTTGGCGCATGAAAAGTCGTCAATTTAAATTTCAATGTATTCAGTACTTAAGATACTTCATGCAACTTTCGATCCAGACTATTAACCATATTCTATAAAAAAAGAAAGGAAGGAAGCCTTATTTACATTTTAATTGCTTTTGGATCCTAAAAGTTGAATCAAACATTACAACTGCAACGGAAAACCTACCTTACCGACTGTTACCAACTTTCCTTCGTTTTTTGAAATCTTTAGCAATCTTACTATTGCAGAAAAAATACAAATTTATTTAGATGTGATAAAATATTACAATATAGAGATTTTTTAAATAAATATTATAATTCTGCAGTCGGTTGGGAAGTAGGACAGTCTCTGTATAGAGTTCATTCCTTCTCCGCCAGTTGGCGCTGTTCCTACTCAACTCCCAATATGGCCGCCTAGTGTTCGGCACTGCAATGGCGATTTTCTTGTCAGTTTTCTAACAATCGGATTTTTCTACCTTTTTACTAAATTTTCCTATTGTCGTGTAGTGTAGTCAGCAAAGTGATAGTGTTGACGTTTATAATGTGACGCGAATTTTACCAGTGGAAGTTTCTTTACAACAAAAATCTTGAAACTTCGGTGAGTTGTTCGCAACGAACGTGCGTTTGTTTGACATTCTAACAATCAATGACAATCAGAATTCCTGTTTGTTTATGCCCTGTATTTGTTCAGTTAGCATCATTGCCAAGGCAACCGATTATCGACTTCATGTCAATTATTTGCGGTTCAATTTCGCTCGCATTTTCAACGAGAAAATGAATGTCGCATCTAATGTGTATCCGATGTGTCAAAATGTATATAACCTCTATCTCACTCGCTCTCGTTGCAGATTGTATTTCCCTTTCATTTCATCTTATGCTGTCGATCTCTCTTCTCTGTCGCGTGTCGTACGCCCCCACCTCGACAGGACACGCCAAATGTCATGAATTCTCTCGTTTTCGTAAATTTACGAGGGTCCTATCGACCGCACAAGTCGCGGCTTTTTGTCTCCTGCTCCAAAATTTATAAAATCGCTTCTCAATTGCATTGCACTAAAAGATTTACTGCTTTTTCGATAATGCATCTGTAGAGTGACAGATCATCGTTTCCATGGTAACCTATTTGCAGTATGTAAGATATGTCTGGTATGTGTTTATTGTTATGACAGCTGAAGGCTCTGGTTCAAAGTTCTATTATTTCCCTCCAAGCAATAATTCATTTATTATTAATTATCTAACAAAGTTTTCTCTTTGTATTACAATTTTAATGCAAGCATTCTACTTTTAGACTTGATAGTTTTTGATAGTTTTCAGCAGGAAAGTTTCATACATTTTTCAGTTTACGTTTGTAAACGATTTCGTAAAAGTATTAGAATCTCTAGATAATACAAAACGTCATTTTTATTCAAAGTGACTCTTTAAGCTTCGTAATACTGTTTTAAAATCCCTCTTATCCTTTGATAATGGTCATTATCGTCAAACTGGAAATTGTCCTGGTGTTAGAATAAATTTAAAGTTCACAGCAGCTTAATTAAGCTACATTATACAAAATTATTAGAAGTAAATGCATATTAGTTTGATATCAAGGATAATATTAATCAGTATGCGTATAATTGGTATTCTGACACATTAGAATATAATATTATTTACTTTATAAGTGCTAATACCGCTATAGTATTTTTTAATTGGTCTAATTTGTTCCTTTTTTCTGATTTCAGGATCTTTGAGGCATAAGTTCAACTTAAATATTCTTACAGGTTCGTACTAATTTAAATATAATATTTTTAGGCTTGGCAATGCCAGACGCATTTATCAATTATCTCTTAATTCTAGTTAACGGGATGTAGTAGTTATCATAAATGAAAATTTAATTTCACCGACTTTACGTTTGCAATTATAAATATTTTTCACTAAAACTAAGCCATTTACGAGTCTCAGTCTGTATGAAACGAAAGTAAATGGTCTAATTTTAGCGAAAAATATTTTTTACAACTGTTTTGTAATTATATAATATAATAAATTTATAATTGTATAATTATAATTGAATTAAATTTGAACAATTGCTTTTTCAATGAACTGCTTGTCAGGAATTAGTATGGAAATACACATTTTCTGCAGTGCTTAACAATAGTTTCTGTTATTACGCTTAAATTCTCTAAAATCTCATTTAGCGTAATTATATCCTTGTTTAGGATGTAATTTGCAAGTTTACTACTGCACATTACACTTTCCTCAGATTCTTCAACTCGTTTTTGTCGTAATTTCTCTTTCGTAATTTAAGAAAGTATTTCTTCTACGTGCTCTGAGATTCATGCTTATATATTCTCAGCCATCTTAAACTACCAAGTCACGTATCAATGGCATGCCGTCAGATTCTTTGTTCTATTTATTTTGAGATGCATTAGTTACATCCATTACTGTGAACTCATGAAGAATAATTTTAAATTTCCGAAAAGCGTTCATTCTGTCATTTCCTTTGGCTTCATTTCAATAACTCACAAATCAAATAGATAGAGCTGTTAATTCTTATCCTTACTTTTATCTAGAGGAAAAAAGTATTATGTACTTTAAAAAATACGTCAAATTCCATAACAAAATATTCCATTGTAGTTTGAAAGTATAAATTTCCCAGAGTTTTCAAATCTGCACTTTTTACGTGTTTTTTCTTCAATATTAATTTTAAAATTAATCAATTTATTCAGTTTTTAAACTGAATAATTTTTTTCTTCGGTTTTGTTTTTGATATCTATTACCCTTATTCGACTTTTTAAAACATTTTTCACTTGTCTATTGTGATTTCAATATTATTTTATATTCTATCAATTATTTTGATATATTTTTTATTTTTCTGAATCGGTATATTTGACTTCCATCTTATCCTCTGGGTATAATGCAATTATATTTTACCAAATTTAAATCAATATATTCCGTTGACGATTTCTGTTTTATCTGCATAAGCATCCCCTCTACATTACCGACTGAGTTTTCACCCCCTGAACGTTTACCGTCGGCACTTTTGTTACCGACAGCAGAAAATTTCGACTGATAAACAATTTAGTGCACAATCTACCCTTTTACCAACAAAAGGATTTCTGGTGAATTTCATATACCTTATAACGGTAACAGTATCTAAAAACTACCCCAAGATCGTAAAGTTACTTCCTT
>JAUEJJ010000017.1:5086443-5101141 GCA_032164275.1 Synergus coniferae | reverse complement strand
AAATTTGGGCCCGTTTCTGTTTTTAAAATTCGTATTAAACATACTTTTTAACTCAGTTATTTCTCGACCCTTCATAGTATTTTCACGATATTTACTTAATAAGAAAATGGGCGTTTTATGTTGATTTAATTGAAGTCGATTCTTAAACAATCTGAATGACATAAATATTACCACAGGTCATACGAATATCACGGGAGGCCTAAAACGAAAGGGCGGCTAAGTGAGCAACAGGCTGTCGTGACGCACATAAATCGCGAGTCGAGAACGACGATGGGGCAGTTATTATAGGGTAAGGAAGGCACTTCTTATTTCCGGTTAGACATGTCAACCTCTTAAGGACAACTCGACCGTAATGGATATTTTTCGCCAGTAAAGCCATAAATTAAAACTCGGTTTGCGTGTAGCTAAAAGGAACAAATGATAATCCGTGCGATTTTAATTGATATAATTAATTGGTTCTCAAATTGTAATAAGTCTTCAACTTTTCAAAGTTTGACTCAGAAGATGAAACTTAAAAAGAAGAACTGAATTTCATGATAATTAGATGGAATTAACCCACAGAATGTTCGTGCAAAAAATTGCATTGTCTTGACCTTCTCGTGTCAGCATTTTTCTTTATAACGTCCTATTAAAAGAGATATTATTTCGCATTACCTAGAGTATATTTCATATTTCATTGTTGCTCGTAATTTATTAGATTTCAAGTCTAGTTAAAATATTGGGGATTCAGAAACCGACCCCACTCAGGCTTCAGTGAACCGAGAAGAAATTCATTATACGCTTTCATACATTTTTCCCCAGATATTTTATACTTACTCTTTAAAATGTAATTAATTTTAGTTTAAAGATGGATTTCTTAGGAGCATTTTAATTCGTTAATTTCAAAAAATTTAAGTGAATTCTAGTTGTGACAGTCTACTAAGCGAGATTTTGCGGTTTTAAAGTTGTTGTAACAAAGTAAATGACTGAGTGATTGGGTACTATCGGACAACCACAAACGCACTGTGAACTTCTACAGTATAATGCATCAATGTCAAGAATTCTCGTGATCAAAGACTTTTTCTGTCTCTTTATATAAGAACAATTTACTAGTGTTGGATGGTAAAAGCCCTCTTTTAAAACTTTTTCTTAGTACATTACAATTCCATTATTATCAAGTTTCAACAAGACAATTAAGTTTCTGAAAGAGAAAATTCTTGATACGATGGTTACTTTAAGCAGAGCTCACTTCTAGAATACCAGCTTCTATCGAATCGGAATCTCGGGAATTTTAGTTACCCTATACGGAAAATGGAAGTTTTGCTTGGATCAAGTAAATGCATTTACTTGGTAAAAATTACTTAATGGATGTATATCCTTCTTTCGTTTAAGTAAATGATTTTCTGAGAACAAGAGAATAGGACTTTCACTTCAAGGTCTCGAAGTAAATGTGATTATACTTAAGTGAAGAGCATACTTCGTTGAAGAAACTGAGAAAAGTTTTTGATTTAAGTAACTAAATTTATTAATTTGATCCATAAATTACTCATCCAAACGAATGTACCCCCATTTTAAGATAATGATTTCCTTGAAGGAAGACTACATGATATTTTTTTATTTTAACTCATAATTGAACCGCCGCATCGTATAAGGGAATATAAAATTTATTGGCCGAAGCGCAATGACTTCTCACTCCTTTAAAAATTGTCTTTGAACTTTCATTTTTGTAAATTTATTTCAAGTAATTCCTCTGCTTTCATAATATCAAAAAATATTTTTAAATTTTTAATTTTTACATTGTTAAGACCCGTTTGCGCTCGGACCAAAAAATTTTATATGCCCTTATACTATGCGGCGGTTCAATTTATTGTTTGAAAACAATGTTGATATGATAGAAACTTATGACATAGTTGATGTTTGTTTTATGTGTACTTATTTTAAGAACATTCATTCACTGCATTGTGGAATTTAATGACTTCTAGCAAAAATGCGCTTTACACGAAAAGCATTAAAATAGCTTAGTTTAAGTACAATATTTACTTGATCCAAGTAAATTCCATTTTCCGTGTGAGAAAACGAGAAACTGACACAAATTTTATAAAGCATTGCTTGTTTATAATTTTCTTACTGAAACAAGTTTATAATTTGAGAATTTTCTTTAGTCGCATTAAGAAACAAAAGAAAATAATAATTTCAAATTGAAAACATTTTGTAAGTCTTGTAAATAGGATTGTGTTCACTTTTCGTAAAAGTCAACGTAGGACAAACTGGCAGCAAAGCAATTGTGGAGCACAAACTAAGAAAGATAGAAGCAATACGTATACGTCCCCTCTTTAATAGTGAACAAGGAAGACAATAACTTCCCTTCTAATAATTCTTTGTCCTTTGTCTTATTTCCTAGCGGCCTCTTAACTTTACACTTTATTCTTCGTTCACAAGTAGTGTAAGAATTTAATTGCATGGTTCTGAATATCATCATTATTTCTACGGTCACTAACACGAGCTCCTTACTCATTTAATTCGACACTGTATTTCTCTCCTTTTTCAAGTTTGCGCAATTATTTTTTTCGCGAATAGGAAATTCTTAATTACATTTGAGGTAATAGAAGAACTAAATCTTTGAAATTGCTTTGAGAGAATTCTTTGAACAGCTTTTTAGGAGCGTGTTTGAAAATCTCACTGCTATTTTATTTTATGTCTTTTTCTATTTATTTATTTATCTTTTACAGATATTATTACTTTGAAAAAATAATTGAATAATGCAATAAAGAAAAAACAATGCCTTTTCGAACAGCCCTGAATGATGCAGAGTACATTTCAGTTCTCTAGAATGGTGCTTTTCTACATTGAAACGACTTCCCTTTTGCCGGAAGTTGGTTTTCCTCTCTCTGATCCTGCTCCGGCATGAGAGAAGCCCTGTCACGACATTTGATTGTGCTAGTTTCCATTCGACTTTTGCTTGAATTTTGGTAGGATTTGCGTCAATTAGAGAACATAGTGAAAAGGTTGGCAAGGTTTTATCAGTCAATGAATTCACTCCGTTGACACGCTTTATCATCTTTTTATCATGGGACATAATTATAGGCGAATGCAAAATATTGAAACTTATATTAAATGTCTTATTTCCCTATACTCTTTTTATTTTGACCCATTTGACTTTTACCGCATTTAATGCTAGAGGAAATAATATTAAAATTTTATTAGAACTACAGAGGTGGTTCATGATCGGAAAACCATATCATTTCAAATTAAAATTTTTGAAAATTAAAGTTGAAAGAGTATCAAATCCAATTAAAAATGTTTGATAATTTGAACATGTGCAAGCATTTTTCAATGTTCATGTCACGTACAGACCAAAACGAGAAGATCTTTAAACTTCGATAATTTCAGCGAAAACGTCAAATACTACAAAAACAATCAAGCGTAAAAGAATCGCAGAACAAAGAGTTGAAGGGGGTATTGTTCGAGGGTCTTGTTACTTCCTTGAGCGAAAATACAGAAATGAGGAGGAGAAAACGGATACTTGTCTCTCAATTCTTTTATCCCCTTTCTTTATTCTGTATTATTTACATTAAATAAAATGTAGAGAAGCTTTTCTCACTTTATATACATAGCGCCATAAAAGAGTAATTTTAATGAAGAAGCATTAGTGTAATTACAAATTTTTTACCAGTAAGTTTGAACTACCATTTTTCTTCTTCAGTTTTTCTTTCATTTTCGAAATCTTTTTCTAGAGTAAATTAAGCATTAAATTCTTTGATGAGCGAATAGCGTGCTAAGCTATTACATGTGTGCTTTCTTTAAATTAACACTTCACCTTACCACTCACTTGCTAGAGAAGAACAAGACAAATTAAACAAGCAAGTCCCTTTGATTTGAATCAGTATAGAATGTACTGAATAAAAGAGTTGATCGTTCCGTTGACTAATTCACTGACTCTCCCTCTGTGGCTCATATCATATTTTAACAAATATTCCCGTGTTAAAAAATTAATTCGTGTTTCTCAACAAGTAAGGGTAAACTCCGTAAAGGGGAATCACTGCATAATTTACGAGTTCTTTAACATTTATTAGTAATCGACTTGAATATTCGTCAACACTAATTTATAGGGAGGTTCTTTGAAGACTATATATTTCTTTAATGTTATATTTGACGATCCTTTTCCTTTGCATCAGGCCCTTCTGACGCTCAAGCGGAAACCCAAATGAAGGGAAGAGAGCTCAAGCGTATATGTTGCAGGTTGCGAGTAGTGAATGTTTGAATGTTTGCATTCACGTAAACGATTCCTCTAGTCTGGGCGGTGGGAGTATGAGTCGATCCCTGGGAAGGAAGTCAATTCAAACTAAATTAAAAGCTCTCGTTAACACGTAACGGCATTTTCGAACGTTTCCAGTACAGGTTGCGGTGATCATTTGTTAAATTTTTTTTACCCTTCTGGAGTGATTTCAAACACAAAAGATCGATTTGCAAAGGCAAGATCGGCAAATTTCCTGATCCTCCTTTCGCCAATAAATTGTAGTAATTTCAAATTAAATGTGGTTAACTTTTGCCAATTGACAAAGAGAAAATTATCAAAAATTCTTTACTTTCCAAATGTTTTCTGATGAAAAATTCGTTAATTTTCCGAATTTCCTGATTTGAAGTAACCCCGTTTTTCATAATAGAACTTTCTGCTATTTTATGCCAATTTAATTTTCCTTTGTGAATTTTTGCAACATTAAATCTAACCGGGCTGACACGAATGAGTGATCTAATTTGAAACATACGTGACTTTTTATCCAACTTTAATCGTTCGCTGCCTGCATGCATAAAAGCTGAAGAAGATGAAGAAGTCGGCGAGTGACCGCCATTGAATTTCCTGCAGTAATTTTCTGCAGCTTCGTCCCAAGAAATGTTTATTCATAAGCGGCTCGAATGTGTGAGTACGATTGTCCGACTACATTCCCGACGCTACGACCTTTTTTCTTCACGCTAATCTCACGATAATAGGGGAAACTTTTATTCCGCGGCTTGTTTAAATTGCCATTTTGCTCGAAAAATACGAGCCCTTTAAGGATAAATCACATTCATGGAATGTCCATTCTCTTGAATTGATTTTTCTTCAAGATTAATATTTTCTGTCTTTGAAATCACGCGATTTAGTGAGATATCCCAAAAAACAGTTTAAAAATATTATTATTTCGAAAGAAAAACAATTTCCATCAATGGAAATTGTTGAACAGATCTCCTTTTCACTTTTTATGCCAGTTAATTGAATTGTACATTGCTTTTGTTTCCATTTTTGAAACTGATGAGATTTCCTTTGAAAGGCGCATGCATTAATTAGTAAGTCAATATGCTTTTCTTCTCTTTATCGTAACTTTACATATACCTAGTGTGTTGAAAAATTGTTTATGGTCCCGCTTTTCATCTCCACAGTACTCTTTTTTTCACTTTTCAACTGCCCCGACTTTATTTAAGAATTCTTCCCTACTCGACTGCCTCGTTCCCAGTTGTTATCTTTTGTCCGGGAGAAAGAGAGAAGAATGAGTGGGCCAAGCGAAGCGAGAGAAAGAAAATGAAAGATGGTATGAGACACTCGGGGATTTATCATTGAACTAGTACGGTACAAGGAGTACGATATTAAATTAAGTTTTGTGCAACTTAGGTTTTGAATTACTGCGCAAAATTGAAAAAAGGCTTTATTCTTTCAAGTTTACTTCGCAAGAACCGATTTTACATTAATATTATTTTTAGTCCTATGCTACATTTCTACTTTGAACTCATATTTTACTTCATAACGTGTCAATTTTCGTAAAGGTCATTATTTCTAGACTAATGACCCAATAAAAGACAAATTTAATCCCAGTAACGTATTTATACCTATAATATATTTTTTCAAACACGATTCTCTTTGTGAAGATTACACTACAAGACGACTTTGTTGAAAATAATAATATACATTGACAATCACCGTAAGAGTGTGATAATTATAAAGTCAAATATTTGATCCTTGCATGCTCTATACTGCATATATACATATATATGTATGTATGCATATATATAGATTTGAGAATGCTTCACTGTTCCTAGCTTTACCAATGAAGAGACTTCCTTGCATAGTTTAGATGCAAGCAGGTAACAAACAAATGTACACACCACCGTAACAACGGTATTAATTAATGAATTAATTAAGTCGTTTAGGTGCGCATTTCTCCTAATAATTGGATATTAATGATATCATTAGGCAGCTGGAACTAATATTGTTTTTCACGTTCACTAACTACATCGCATATACTGTCTATAATTTAATTAATAATTTTGTAAAATTTCTCTTTGTGTAACAGCTAGGATACTAATAAAATCGAAGGGTACACCTTATGACAGACTTCGCTTGATGCTAAAGTTATTAAAAATTTATTCGCAGAGCGTCAAGAGTCCGATCTTGTTTCATGCTTGCAATTTCGACTTGGACTAATGGAACTTTAATTGTTTCACTTTTTACTGATCTTAGAAGAGAAGAATTTATTTTTACTGTGGATAATCCCAAGAATTGTCTATCAGAGAAAAAAGTGTTTATGAAAACAACAATTTCCTCTGTTAGAAAATACTATGTGTTGGTATTATTAAAAATATAATCAATTTATTTCTCCAAGATCTGTCATTTCCGATTTACAAAAGTGTACGTAATATTTCACTTCAGTCAATTACTCTGTTTCCTTCCATTCAAAGAAATATTAAATAATGATACTTGCAATGATTGACAGAGAGGGCCTTCGAATTCTCTATTTTTTTCTTCCGCCTATTTAGTGAAAAAATTTAGATTTAGAAATTTTTTTCACAGTTCTGTGACCTATTTTCGTATTTATATCGCCAACATCTATAACTCTCATTCCTCTTTCACGTCGAACAAATATTTGCGTTTACAAAAGACCCCCATGTTAAAAAAACGATTTAAAAAACTTACCTTTTAAAAAGGACCCGCTTCTTGTTAGGAATCTCATCTTCTGGAACGCAGCTGCAGAAAGGATGTCCCGTCTTCGCAAACTTGCATATGAGGAAATAAAAGGGAATATTCAAAAGCTGGAAATACTTCGGTGCGCGCAAAGTACTTCGTCAAATTAAACTTAAAAATAATGTAATGAAAACGGGAAATAAACAAACATTTATTGCACGAACCGTTCCTGAGGGTACCAGACGGACAAACATCGGAATAGAACTGCGATACGTTGGTCTATCGTGGTTCACCCCAGACATCCCTTTGCTCCCTGAACGCATGCGTCACTTTGAAACGCTGAAATCCCCACTTACCCTTCCATGTGGTCATGACTCCCGACCCCCGCAGGTGCTTTTACACCTTCCCTCCGATACCAGTTGAATTTCCATTTTTCCTTGAAATCATCTCGAAACGTGGAAAAGCGATACCCAAAGTACATTTACGAAAATTGGAAGACCTCTTCTTCGAAAAGTTTTTTTAATACTCTTGATCATTTGAAAACTCGAGAACATCAGCACAAAAGAGTGATATACGTATATGGAGTTTTTACGAGTGGATTCGAAGTCTTCAGATTTTTATTACGTCCGGAAAGTTGCCAAGAAATGACCGCAGGAGCAGATAACGACCAGTTGGAGAACCAACTCTTTTATAACGAAGCATCACGAAAGTGACATTAGTTCTGATACGACTTTGTATGGCCAGAGTGGTAAGAGTCGTGGACTTGAAAAACCTTTCGATCGTGCGGAAATCTTGCCAGGCGGGAATTCGGTCGACGATCCCTCAAGGGATTGTGCGCACGCGCCAGGGATGTCTAAAACCGGGGGTTGTCGGGGGTATAGGGGTAACTCAGTCAGGCCGCAGCGCGCGCTCTGTAAACTACCTTCATGTGAACTCACATCCTTTGCGGCTGCTTTTTAATCCTCGAAATCGGGAATCACGTTTTTCTTTCTCGATCCCCGAAGTCTTAATCCGCATCCAACCCTCGGACCGTTTCACATGTTAGTTCCCCCAAGTGTGTGTACAAGTGTCCCTGAAAATGTGTGTTTGGATTAGAAACTATCTGCAAACTTTGACAGAAGCAGGCAAAATCAGGAAGTTTATGTTTGACTGTATCTGAAAAATTTGATGGGAAGAATTGTATGTGAAAAATTGTGTGTAAGCTCGAATTTTCGAAAGAAAAGCTCGAACATCTGCATTTTGATATTCCTGTGGAGAATCATCCCTCATTTTCACTTAGTTTGGTGTTTCCCTCACAGTCATTCAAAAACGATTAATAAGCGACTTCGAGAAGATTCTGCTTTGAGTACCTCAACTCTAGTTTTCGCATCTCAGTCCTACTTTTTAGTAGTAAGGTGCGAAACCCCTGATGCAAAAAGGTGATTCACGTCGACGTTAAGCTTCTGCCAGGCATTATCATAGGGCGCGCGCCATTAGCCGCGTGCAAAAAATAAAACTGCTACGTGAAGTGGAAAATGAAAAATTTTTCCTGGCGAAAGCCACGGGGAAACAGGAAAGGACTATTAAAGTCGCCTTTGTCGTAAGGAGAACGTAACGCAAACCGGAAGTAAAGTCTCTCAAAAATATGGGATGGTCGTGGAATCACAGGAAAAAAGAGACAAGATAATTCTCAAACGAAAGTCAAGATTACAAAGATTGCTGAAGCTTACACAAGGTTACGCGTAATCATACTCCAGCAATTGGAAACAAGAATCCTTCCTACAAAGAAAACACTTGCTTCCCGAAATTGTGTTTCGTCCAAAGTAAAGTACTTGCGTGTAGATAATCGTGTCAAACTCTCTTGACCATTATTTTTTCATCGCGCTGCAATTACGTTAATCCAGAAAAATGATCTCAGTAGTTAGCTGTGCAATTTGCCCGTCGTTAGGAAATGTTCGTTCGAATAATTCCTCTAGTGAATTCACAAGTCCTCTGTGTACATAACGCACAAAAAGAAATATTTTTTTATTCACATTGTCTGAAGTTATCAGAAACTTAAGAAACAGTTGTATACTTATATAATAAACTGAAGTGAAATATTACTGAGAACTGTGGAAGATTCAAGATATTGGAGAATTCATCTGTGGTAGTATTATGTCATTGAAGAAGGTGATTTATTTTTTCATAGGTGGCTTTCTGCAAAGGTGGTATTGAGTGCAGTGAGACGGGTGACGAAGGAAAGGCGGGAAAGAGGGTTGTCAATATGACTCCTATTTTCCTCGTCCTGTTGGTGGCGATCGACCCAATTATCGCGCAAAATAGGGGTGAGTAATCGACTAAGAAAAAATATTAGTGTAAAGACTCTCGATGGCACTGGAACTATTTGGACTCTGCCGTGATCCTTTAGTGATAAACTCATGTGGCTTGTGGACTAACAGTTGTATACTCAAACTCTCCCGAGTTTACAGTGAACTTGAGAACATTCGAACTTGATCAGCGTCGGTATTTCTCGTTCGATATCAGTAATCTAGATGCTAAATTTTCGATTCTAGATTTCAGATTCTAGATTCCATCTCTGATTTTCATTTTGTCTTCCGAATCTAAACGGTTCTAGAGTTAAAGTTACCTCCGTTCTCGAGATGATCGACCTTCGCCAAAGCTCGCGTGACTATAACTCGTACCTAAGTAGGCAGAAACTTCTCGTATTCCTGTCGTTGCATAATGCAACAATCGTAAACCCGAATAGCTAACTGAGAATCCAATATTTGTAACGCCTGCTTTTTCCAAATTATAGTCAATTACAGAGTAAATATTTATTTTAGGGTTACTTACTTTGGCAGAGAGTCAATTAATTAAGTGATGAACATAGTAATTGGTAGCATGACTTATATTAATTAAAATTACTCTCATCTGATTGGATACTAAAATAGTTATTCATTTCTTTTATTTTACATTGTTTCAAAGTACATAAGCAGTTTTTCACGAATAATTTTGCTAAAGTCTAGGGCAGAAACTACTTTAAGCTTTCCGACTGGTATTATTTTTAAATATATTTGTGCAGGATAACCACTGGAACGGCAAACCAGAAAATGACAATGCATTTTTTAGACCATGAAGTAATCGGCAAATGAGAATAAATTCGCTCCGTATCCTTTTATTGAAAAAATTGTTTTATCACTTAAAATGCTGGATATCTCGTAATTTCCAATCAACTTATTTTTCACGCAATTTACATCATTGGTTTTTCATATATTGAATTTCGAACAAAAACTTGAGTAAACAAAAAAAAAAGCTCTTAGAACTTAAACTGCAAAAAAACTTAAACTTAAACTGCAACTGCAACTGTTTTCTGTATATTTAACAAGTTGAATGACAGAGAACTATTTTGTTGGTATTCGAGTAGACTGTTCGTGTACGAGAGAAGCCTGAAACCGCGATAAAAGAAGGTTTTGTTTCGCACGTAAAGTATTATTCTTGAGGTCGGAAAGTTGAGAATCGAGGCGATTCGATGTAACGAAACAACGGAAAGCTCTTGGAGCATTCGCGTAGAAACTCTACGTGCGGCGCCATCCCGTGCAAGCTTTTGTTCGAGCTTTTAAAGCTCGCCAACGCTACCGACACGCTAATGGAACGGGAAAATTTGTAAGCTAACGCGGCGTGAATGACGATATACTCGTGGATACCACAACAAAGCTCAAAAGGCTTGGGTACGAGTTATAAGGCCAATAATGCATATTTTAAAATTGGCGCGCGGGTAAAGATTTTACAGGATATTTATCGCGAAATGAGCTTCACGCTTTTAAATGTCGATTATCGATTTTAATTTTAGTGACGAGTTTTGCACACGTGTTAATTAATATTGAAATCTATAAATGGTTTCCTACCGGGCTTATAAAACCTACGTGTCGGGTAGTGATATTCTCATCGTTAAGCACAGGCAAGGATACTATAACGTGTTCAAAGGTCGCACGGGTTCGCGCTTTAAAGTTCAATTATACGCGAGAGCTTCACTTGGTATATCGCAACTTGCCGGAGGCTGTCCGGTAACTAGTGAATGTTCGGATCAACGCTGCTGGAAAAATCCAAGTTCACAGCTAGACAGTGCTCTAAGGACGCTAAGGACATTACTAGACTGACAATGTCATTCCAAAAGAGCCTCCTTGGGAAAAATCACTCCAAGTACTACGATTTCACAGGTTTTTCATCTATTATTATATCACACTAAATTCTAGGCTATTATTTTAATCCAGAAAGGTATTAACATTTCTCTCTGTTGCAACTTAGCATAATCGGATACCGGATTAAAATAATACCTAACTATTTACTGCGATCGATTTTTATTACACTTCATATGCTCTACAATCTGATTCACCTTCTTTTACATATTAATGTGTCTCTTGTATAATGTGGCTTGTATATGCTGTTTTTTATATTTGGTTTTAGGAACAACTAGAGAAATATTAAATGCCAAATCGTCTTTAAGAAATGACGCTGGTTTTAATTGATAGCGATTTATCTGTGTCTAGACAAAAGTAATCGGAGATTTGCGTGCAAAAGAAAGAAATAGAATTTTATGTTGACTCTTGACTTGTTCATTAGAAAAAGGTAATGTAAGGACCAACGCAAAAGAACGGACTTTTGCACGCAACTCTTCGATTTGTGTTAATTCATTTTCCTGAGATTTCGAAATTTCAATAGAATTTTTTTCGAACTTTTCGCACTTTTTTTTCTTCTTTTTCTTTTTCTTTTTTTTTTTTGAAAATTGTTTTCGTGATTATCATAATTTGAAAGTTTATCTGCATTCTCCAATAATATTAGAGAAATGCCAATTCGCATCATAATTCGGTAATCTGGCTCTAATTCCGTAATCCGCTGAGTTCTATGCTGACTCCGTAATGACAATGATGTATATCCCGCATTTCAGTGAATTAATTATGCCTTGACATAATCCTAATATGAATAATATCCAAAAGGTCGATAAATTCCAGTGCATCATGGCTATGAGAATAATATCAATTTAAACTAGCTTGAAGTTATATCAACTCTGGTGCTCATTAAATGAACACTTTGCTTCGTCATGGAGGCAGCAAATTAATTTCAATTTTTACAAAATTATAAATAACCATAACTTTTTTATTTTTCAATGAATTGTATTAGTCTTACAGATATATACCGGCGCTATAAAGCTTCCTCTATGAAGAAGCAGACATTAATCTTCATACCTATTTATCCAATCGAATATATCAAAATGTTTGAAAGGCTTTCAATAAATCACTTTTCATATTTTATAATTGGATTAAACTCTTCAAATTATCCATTTTACTGTCTAAATGATATCTTTATAGAAGTTAAAATTATTCAAGACATAGGTAGTTAAGCTTCTCAATCGCATTTAGAGTATTACTAACCCATCAGACTATTCCTGACAGGAATACGATTTATATGGACAGGTAAAGTGCGAATCGGTGTTCTCTTGGAAGGACTCATCAGACATGCACATTCTGCTCGTAAACGTAATTTTCGTCTATCTCTTTCCACATCATATTGAGAGTTTAAAGTATAATAGTTACAAAATATTATAGAAGATTGAAATGATCTATAAAAGTTTAACTTGGGCACTTTAAAATTGTCGAACAATTTTAACGCATTAAATCTGAGAAAGAAGGAGGGAAAATAATCGCTATCTCAAAAGTATTTAAAAAAAAGTTCTTGAAATGCCAACGTACTTTAGGAATTAAAAATTTCCAACTACGTTTCTTCGCACAAAAAGACGTAAACCAAAATGCGTTCTTATCAACGATTTATTCAAACCTCTCAGCAAGTTTAAATAATTAATTTTGCTCTTTCCATTATCCTTTTACCAACCTTTGATCTCTGAGACGGAAAATTCACTTCTGGAACTCACTCTCTGCTTGTAGGTACATCATCAGAGAGTTCATATCATTGGTCAAAATAAATGGCTCCCTGAAGCTTGTGGAAAATCCGCAAAATTTCGGGTATTAAATTTATGATGGATCGCCTCTTCAGCGAGGCTTGCTCGCCATCTTAGGGTTGGAAGATGATTATTTATAGAGAAAGACAAGGGGATAGTGAAAGCAAAAAATAAATCGGACAATCGCAAACACAGTTTCTTTTCACTTTTATTATGTCTTGATGATGGTTTATCTGAAATAAAAGATAGTTATGAAATTGGGTAATCTTTAACTGTTGCTCTCGGAAGTATTATCATATTATAAATCCTTATAAATTCTTATATTACATAAAATTATGATATTATATTATATTTGAAGCGAAGTACTATAACTCAAATTGCAAATATTAATGTCGATACACAACCGCACATAATTTAAATTATCCCATTACCGTTATGTATGATTACTTATCTATTGGTGTAATAATGGAGTTCAAATGGGTAGCGGCTCGAGTGTATAACCCCCTGAACCTTTACGTCCCGTCTGGAAGCACCATAATTTGCAATAACCGTCGCAATAACCATTCGTCTCCACAAGCGGGAATAATATTAGGGAAATTTATCCTACGACGTGCGTCAGGTGCCTTTACTGAGAAAAGCTTTTATACTGATTTCTTTATCCATATTTAAGATTGAAAGACAGTTTTAAATAAATATTTACCAACCCCAGAAAAAAATCCCACTGATATTGTCGGAAGGGAAAAACTCTTTAAGCTTTCCCAGATAATCAAGAAAAGTGAGACAGAGCTATCAGAGAATGAATGAGAACGAGAGTTTTAGAGCTTGAAGTGAATGTGCAAAGCGGTCTTTGAAAAATCAACGATTCCATATAGGGATTTCATTCGCGTTTGCATAAAATGAAAGTTCCGTGGTTCCGTTTGTCTCGTTGATGCACAGGGTCAACATTTTGCCCAGCGTAGCCGGATATCATTTCAAATACCGTGCCCCGCATCCCCTTGCCATAACCAACGAATTCTCACGGGTGTTTCAGTTGAATTTTCAATTTTACTGGAAATCTCTTTTTTATTGTTTTATTGTTATTGTTATACATTTTATTGTCTTTTTTTATCTCACGCATTTCGTGCCCTTTAGTTTGTAATCACTTGAATAGATTATAGCAACTTTCTAATCGTGTGTAAGATTTTTTGTGTGATAAAATTTCAAATTTTGCCCCTCACTTTCATAAATAGGACTCTTCTTCTTTATTATCGATGAGTAGAAACGGATTGCTATTTTGTGTATAATTGAAAGATGGTGATACATTTTTTCACAGTTGTTTTTTGCATAACCACTTGAATTATTCACTCTTCGAACAATTTATGAAATAAACATGAATCGTAAAAAAAAACTTCTCGTCTAAAGTGGAATTTTGCAGCTTTTAACTGTCATATATTTTTCGTATTTTATCAAATGGCAGTTCTTCCTTTACACCTTCTTATCTTAGGAAAAGGGTTACAAAGAGAATTACGTAACTGAACGTAACTGACCCTTGTGGTTATTCCACTGTGGTTCTCTTCCGGAATCGGTTTTCCTGTTTCCGTTTCCGCTGGGCTTTCTCCTCTCGCTCTAAATTTCTCATCTCTCTCCCTCTCTCTCAATGGGCCTTCAATGCATTTTCGTTCTCCGTCTCTCTGAGATTTTAGGTCTCTCGCCAGCTTCAGCCTCCTATCTTAACAGTCCATCTACATTGTCTCGGCTCTGTTCTCCTCTTTCAGACGCGCCAGAGAGTTTATCTAGAACTTAAACAATGTGTTTCTTCTTTTGGAAAACGGACTGTGTTAGCTAACTTTACGCCCTTTTTTTCAAACTTTTTTTTAAAGTGATTACTGGAGAGT
>JAUEJJ010000017.1:5074549-5086343 GCA_032164275.1 Synergus coniferae | reverse complement strand
CTTTTGGAAAACGGACTGTGTTAGCTAACTTTACGCCCTTTTTTTCAAACTTTTTTTTAAAGTGATTACTGGAGAGTAAACTTTGTTTAGATTATTAAAAACTTACAATTTGCAATCACTTAACTTAATATTTTATATGTTATGTAGAGATTTTTTTATTGTTTCTTCAGACTTTTTTCAGAATTTTATTCGTCAGTCGATTATTGAATACAATAGAGAGTTTAATTTAATAATGGGTTTTTATAATTTTATAATGAAGATTTTAGTCAAGATTTCATTAGTGAAACTGTAAATGAAGTTATTTTATTTGGTGCAGGCTCAAATTTTGAAAATCCGTTCCTATATTCTCTTCCCTACGGCATAAGCTTCTACAGCATATGACGAATGATTGCTGTTCTACCCTCTATCTCATCCACCTCTCTATCATTCCCAAGGGATCCCTGAACAGGAGACAGAGACGCTCAAGCGCAGATTAAAATATAGATTTTATTGTTTTCCGCTTGACGCTTACTTAGGATTTATATGGCCGTTACTCATACGAATCCGAATCATATATTCATTCTCCATATGGATTTCATGAGATTTTCTATTAAAGATAGCAAAGTCAACATCGAAAACAAATGAAAGGGCGGACGGATGATTCGTTTTCGAAGAGCTGAACATTCTTTTTCAATGGCTTTACTAAATCACGTTTCTCTTCTACTTTAAAAGTGATTCGAGTTAAGACAAATCTGGGGTGAGCTTCTGAATTCATAGAGCGCGATTTTTTTTCAAGGGAAATTTATGTTCGAAATATTTCAGTAGTATTGCCTCGAATAGTTCGGCAAGTGGTAAAGATACTTTTTTGTCAGACACGAGCAATATTTTCAGTATTTTCTCTTCTTAATATTTCAGTAGTATTACCACGGATAGTCAGGCAAGTAGTAAACCTACTTATTAGTCAGACATGCACAATATTTAGAAAGTGCAGGATAGTGTTTGCATGTCGTGCTTGTAAATCGTGCTAGTAGAAAAATATAATTATCTCATAGATATAATACCCAACGAGAAATTAACTACATACTCAGGGAAACGTGATTTTCTCCGATCAGCCAAACTTATCACGTGTGATTACAATTTACTTTGTATGCTAATCACACATGAGGGGTATAAAATACACGCAGAATATAGATAAAGGTCACGATATGATTGTAATACATACTTTTTTCTTGTGACCTGGTTGTGTATTATCAACTCGTAAAAATAATTTGCACTCAATTGGCACTCACATTATCTGGAATAAGTATGAAATTAGAATATTATAAATTGCCTGTTGTTTTAAAGTAGCTCCTTGTTAGAAATCATATTACGATCACTCTTTAAATTGAATTTTTCTTAACTTTTTGTGCCACATCTTTTGTAAGCGTTCCTTCTCTGTAAAATACGAATGAACTCTGAAGATCGAATCAAGTCAGGTACCACAATTTATCCGCTTTGCCCGTGTAACGCGCGCCTTTCCCTTTCTTGCTGACTTACACGTCTATCTATCCTGCACTAAGCCAACCATAAAAGCTTAACAGAATTCTTCTGAAAATCCTCGTGACATTGTATTCTGAAGTTTAAAAAAATCGCATTACTTTCACATCCTCGCCGGATAATTCTACTCAGGAAATTAAGACATCCTCAGTTTATGTCTAGGGCTCGCTGCAAGCTATCAATAGAGAATTGGTGTTCGATAGAGATCAGCCCTCACTTGAAGCAACAATGTGGAAATAGAATTTGAACTCGATCTCGGAGGAAGAAAAGGTCTTGTAGCTTACGGCACAATAAAGAGAAGAAACAAAAAACGAAACGTCTGCAGTCACTTTCAGTCGGATACGAAAAACACATACACAGTACCTTTATAAAATTTACAAAATACCGCCACAATTCCATGTCTAGAGTGTGCACCTGGGCACATAAATCTAATTAGCAACTGCTGCAAAAAGATGATCGATACTACAGGAAAACTCGACACAAGGGAGGGAAAATACATTTTTGCTTTTCACTATTGCATTTCTTTACAAATTCTATAAAAGAATGTAAGGCTTTATTCTATATTTCTAGAATTCACTAAAAGTACTTGCATCTTGCATTTACATCTTGAAATAATTCCCCGTCAATACTATTTTCCTCAGGACATTTTGAAGCTAAGAAAGAACACGAATTTCGACTATTTTCCTTTTACTCTGAGCACAATCAACAGTTATAGAAGAAAAATCGAGGGTTGTGTTGCTTTTTATGGTGTTGGCTTTACTTCTCGAGCGTGCGACTAAAGGTGTGTTGGCCTAATGCGAGCTAGCTTTGCTCCTTCACGTCACGCTAACCTTACGGAAATCGCGTGCCAAAGGTTACATCGACCCCACTCTAGGCAATCGCTCTTTTACTCTTGTTTCTCTTTCTCTCTCTCTTTCTCTACTTGCTCTCCTTTTCTTCTACCTCCCCAAACTTAGTCTGTTTCACTTCTGCTGCTTCCGAGTTTTACACTTGTAGTATTACAGTCAGGTGAATCTGACGTGCCTCCTGGCTATTGTTATAACTCATAGTAGTATGACCTTCGCTTAAACGGCATTAAACTGATGAAACTCACAGAAATTATGCCACTTTACATCTCTGCTTTCTCTCTTTTGTACTTTGTGTTACCACCAGCAAAGCCACCTTCCGGTACCCGGCATTTGGCTTTTCCAAAGCGTTTCCCGCACTTCTAATTACTTGCCTGCATTTTCACTTTGAAATTTTATAAAAGTGCACGCGAAATATTTTAATAATCCTGTTCTTTTATGACTCTTCTAATTGCATTGTTATATAAACGTCGTAGATTAACTGAACTTGAAAACATTGAAATGAGTCGAACTCGAAAATAATTATAAGCTTCAACAATTTCTGAAAATACGTTTCGCTGAGACCATTAATTTGCTTTTTGCATGACACCTCTGAATACAATATGTAACTGCAAAAACGACTAGTTTTTGCACAATCCGCAGTTCAGAACGATGACAACACAAGAAGACACAAGACTGACGCTTTTTCCTTCAGATTGATTAATGATTGAGCTATCCTACGAATTTAACGCCCTACCTACATCTGATTTCTCGCTCAGTATTATTTCCTCCCAGAAAGTCACAGCTTTCTTTTCTCATCCAATTCATAAACGCTAAATAATCCTCATTTCAAATGACATCATCTTTCGCAAAACATACATCCCCGAAATCCCTAAATTCAGACCCTCGTAACAACTGTGATTTCACAAAGTTTCATCAAATTAAACGCTATGATTGTCACGAATGAGGATATCCTTACGAAAGATAACTGCCACGTGAATCTGCTATTGTAACCACAATCTCACCCTCTGCCTAAACCGCAAATGAGACCATTATTAATTATTGTCGACGTCAGGGTTCGGATCGGTGTTATTTTCTCCATTATCTGACATGTGACACCAAAATCGAGCATATAATCTTTTGAACTCAAAGGAAACAATAAATTTAATTTTATTATTTCATTTACGTAAAATCTTTTTTACGAGTTACAGTGAGCATAAAAAGTACGAGCTAAGAGTAAAATATAGAGTGTGCTAATAATGTAATAAACGTAATTGAAATACACTCCAGTACTCTAGTACGGAGTCTAGATATATAAAAAACATCCAACTAAATTAAAATTATCGATTTTCGCCGACTAACACTTTGACGCGGATTTGCCTGTATGCAGAAATATTAATTGATTTCTGATTCTCGCGAAATAGGTTCGAAGTTTGTTTTATTATCAGTTTATCAATTACAAAGGCATGCAAAATAATTAGGAAAATCAAACTCTAAGAGTAAGTTTCACCAGTGATGAATCCTTCAACATAAAACCAATCCTTCTATGTGTAATGTGTATACATAAAACCGCATTATTCGCGAGAATATCTTCATTAATTAGAGAGTACTGCCGCGATTTAATAAATGCTTATTCGTTTAAGTGCGCTTTTACAGTACATTCTTTTTTAAACACTCCAAAAGGAACTTGAAAAAAAGTGCACGATCGTGCTCATATGGCTTTCTCACACAATCTGTAATTCTTAGGAAGGTAGTTAGGAGTGAAATTGCAATGAATTGGTACCTCCTCTCGCGATTTTACTTTATGAACAGTACAACGACATCCCTAACGCATGTGTACTAGGGTTGTTTGGTGTTTCTCTTTTCTGGACGAAACGAGGGCTGCTGTAGCTGGTAGCATTTGTAAACTAGCTTTTGATAGCGCCAGGATGGCGTAGCAGGAGGGGTTACGAACTTTAACGTTCGTTTTTTCCTTTTTTAACTCCCCTTCCCACCCCGTTATACCCGCACGGAATCTCTTGAACAACAAAACGAGCACTGACGATACAACAAACGCTCTATATATACCTGTAACGTACTGCTCTTATATGGAAACAATTTTTCTTGAAATTTCCCGGAAATGTACGTTTTTTCATGCTTGTAGATTCGCTGATGTTTGAACTCTACGTAGCGTATATTGATTTTAAGAGGAATTAAATAATGTATTCGTAAAACCCCTCGATAAAGAAAACTCGTTAATCTGTCGAGTATGTGACACCTCCCCCCAAACATTGGACCACGATCAATTCTTAATTGTCCCTTATCTCTACCTTAATCTTCATTTTAAGTCACTAAAGAGACCCACTTTCTATATTTTTTCATTAGCCTTGAACTAAGTTAATAAAATTTGACGTTGCACATGAGCTGGCCGGTACTCGTGGACTATTCAACTCCTGGAGTATAAATTTACAGGAGACACATCGTCACATTTACAAACTCATGGATCTCTGTTACATTCGTCACCCGTCATGCCGACCGTACACGTGCAAACGTACATTTGCAGTTGCTCTCGGCAGTTTTGCCTACACGAGAGCAAACAAGCGCAGGTTGGGATACACATACGTTATTTGGCACAGGGCCAGCTAGATATGCCAACGAATAGACTCATGTGTGTGTGTGTTTCCGTTTTTCGGCACCTACACGGCTGCCTAAGAGTATACACTTGTACAAAGGGTGAACATGTAGTCGCTTGTGACTATATATTTACAGAAGAAGCTCATTCGCCTATATGCGATGTTACACGCTTCCGTATATGGATATTTAAGGTACACTATAGCTCGGGTAACGCAAAGGTAGCACTGTAGCTTTCTGTTTGGTTTCTCAACTCCTCGAATACTACCAGTGTCACATAATTGATTCCGATTATAATAAAAATTCTCCGAGTTTTTGGCTGAAAGTAACGATAATAAAGCAACAAAGTAAAACTGACTGCAACGCTCCTTTAGTATCATTTGGATTGATTTATCAGTCGATGACGTGACGCTTCGAATAAATAGAAAAGTGATCGAATTCGAAATCCCACGGAAATTGGTATAAATGTCTGTCGTGAGGTCGAATCCGTTTGACTGGAATAGCTTTAGGGTGAAAAAATCCTGTAATATCCCACGCCACCGACAGTGATCACTTTCAACTGATAGTCGTGATCGATGCCATGGGGTTTGTTGAATGTGACGGTCATCAGACGGCGATACGATATTTCTGATTCCACATTCTCCTATTACACTCTTTCTACCATCTTTCTGTGTTCGTTCTGCGATATTATCGATAATCATTAATTCCATTTTTCGAAGAATTTAACATAACAAAAAGATGATTGGTTTTTGCAAAATTAATCCATCATCAGTTTCTTTTCAAGAAATGAAGTGTTTTTCTCATAAAAGGCTCTTCAGTCCCAAGATAATAAAATGATTGCGTCAGCTTGCTTTCGATTAAATCCTTAGCTAAAGCCCTTTGCTCTCCACTCGATTATTGCGATCCTAATAACACGTCCAATCTGCCCCTTCAGAGAGCTAAATTGATCCTTCAATTTCATCCTTTTCATAAATAAAAGCTGCCATTAACATCCAATAGATTAATAGATGAGAGATTTTTAATGAAATATACAAACTAGTTTTTTTACAAACTAAAATTGTAGCAAATATTTGTTTGCCAGCAAGTCGAAAATGTACACATTGCAGGATGTGACGAGTTTAGTGGGTTTAATTCAGAGGTCATGAAGTGAAACTGTTGCTACTTAGTAACCACAATGAAAGCAAGGGAATGCCTTGAAACACTAACCAACAGTGTTAGTCCTTTAACTCCTATCCACATCTATGGAAGTTAGATACTTAAACATACGGTAATTGAAAGGAGTCGGTGCTAGGAATGTAATATCTTTTAATGAAAGGAACTTCAAAGAAAACCTTTCTTTAAAGTTCCTTTCTAAAAATCATTTTTATATTTACCCACAGTGTATAATGATACATTTCTATCTTCATCATGTCACAAGTACGAATAATTTTATTCGACTTAATTCTATTTAACCAAAATAATGAAAATCAAACAAAGACATTCTTGAGCTTCGTATTCTGTAGTTAAAATTAGACTTAATTGTTAAACCTCTCTCTGTGTACTCTCCATAATTCCCAGCGAACAATATATTCCTCCATATATTTCTCACTTGCCGCTGCTTTATAACAAAAAGGATCGAGACTTTATACTTGTTCTTTTATTTTGAAAAAGATCTATGAAAATCCTCTTAAATAAAGAAGAGAATCCAGTGGGTTAAATAATATGGCGCATAAAGAAAGCCATACCAAAAGAGTCGGAGTGACAGTAATCATGGGATTAATCAAAAATTCAATTAAGGTTTAATCTCTACTCAAAGTTCTTTAATAGCATAAAAACGGAAACCAAAATTAATCTGGACTCAGCGGATGAATTCCTCACACCCTTCCTGTGAGTTCAGCCTGAAACGGAAAGTGGCGTTACATATCTAGCGTTACCGAACTAACTTCATCATCTACCCACATCCTACATCCATCGTTTTGCCCACCTTCTCCCCTTTAAACACTCTGGTTCGTACGTGCTGCGTAATCTACCACAGAACAACGTCGATGAGTAATCGATGAATTCTATTCACATGTTAATTATTTGAAGAAGGGTAACCTGCTCATATTTCAATATGAAATAACCTCTACTCTAACCGCTCTATATTATATTTTTACTAATTTGATTAAAGTTACACAGCGAACAGGTACGCGAGACTACCAATTAAATACCTTATCACCATAAATAATGGAAATTTTAAAAACCGGATCATTCTGGTATTAAATCTGCCATTTTACAATTATTCCATCTGAGTTTCATCTACTGTGTTAATATTAGGTTTCTTTAATTTACATTCTATTCTAATTCATCAAATTTTTAAAAATTGTCAATTTGAATTGGTACTTCCTTTTGTATAAAAAGATAACTTAATATGCATTATTCACTAAAATTAATTGGAGTAAAATTATTCTGTTCATTTTCAAATCAGAAGTTTCTTAAATATTTATATTTGAAACTTGCAGATGTAGAAATTTATTAATGAGTTTGAATTTAAAGTAAAAAGAAACTTTAAAATTGATTGAGAAGACAATCTCTTTTATTTACCTATTTAAAGAGCCTCCTAAATTGGATCCTTTCAAAACAAACAATTGCCTCTTGATTAAACTGTGTATCAGTTTAGAAATGGTTCTTGTTGATATTTTCACGAAGCCAAAAAGGGTCAGGTTTATAATTTATAAATGTTGACCTTTTCTGAGACGATTTATAGTTCTTAGAAATTTCCACCTGAATTCACTGTTTCATGCGGCCTTGTTTGTTTTATTTATGTTGGCTGACCTTCTTCAGACCCTCAATAGTAAGATTTCAAAATTTACAACCATTTTCTTTTAGTTTGCTTTTGACTCGTTCCGAGAGGTTGGAAAAGAACTTTAATCTGATAAAATAAACGTGTAACGTGTTCGCGATAAATTTAAATTAATTAATTTCTAGATATTCTTTATTAAGTCTTCGTACCAAAGTGTTCTTTATTTATTTGTTTCTAAAAGTTTTATTACTTTTCGAGTGTATTGTGAATTGGTTTTTTGGCCTCGGTTGACTTATGGCTGGCAAAATAGGTGCTGCAGAACACAAAAGGTATTTATTGCAGATATTTATTTTTCGCATCTGCGGGAATTTAAGGAAATTCGGGAATTGTCCGGGAATTTCGTGGGCAAAATTTAGTAGACACCCTACTTGCGCTATCATTGCACTTTCATGCATTCCTTGATTTAATGTACATCAATCTTGTTCACGCCATGAAATTGTGGATTGATGCGATAATTAATTTCTCGTGGAGAGGGATTTAGTAAATCAAAATGTAAACATCTAGGCTAAGAACGTTGCTGTGTGAAATAATGAAAGGCTTTACATTCGTGGAAGTCATCTTGCTGCACCGTCATTCATGTGTGCTAATTTATGCCGCTTGTTACGTGGACATAACGATTTTCTTCCGACATTCATGCGCCATTCACGCGTTTCACGTTTCTTTAGCCACTAAAAGTGAGCCTGTGACCTCACACCCATATGTACATAACATACTCATTGGCGCACACACAATTTCGCGTGAACGTAAACACGCACACTGAAGCAAAACCATGCTTGGGGTGAGATTGCATCTAGCGAACTGGCGAGCTAATGACCGGCCAGTATTGAAACTGCAAGTTGTTCCAACAATGTAGGGTTGGGTCAAATATATTGAAGTAATATTTGTTCCACCGACGTAACAATTATACGCTGGTTTATGTCCGTTGAATCTTTAGTTGCACACAACCACAGAGATACAGCAAATTGCGTAATGTTAGCCTCATTATTTACTATCCAGTAAGGACGAATAGGACACTCTAGTTTCATAGATCTTGATAAACGAAATGATGAAGAAACTTTCGTTGCCTAGTGTACTCCAATTATCTCCTCGGATTCCATGAAACGTAGCCAGCACATGTAGACCCCAGGGGAAAGCCGTATTTCCGAAAGCTCCCTGGGTCGACGACTCTTGACTAGGGAATTCATACGAAGCTATTACTACACTCAAGTGTGCATAAAAGATGTGTGTGGAAATAAGAAAATGTAGCTCATTATGCAATTGTTGACTTCAATTTGCTTTTCAAGCTACAAAACATTTTGCAAGAATTGTGGAATATTTTTTCTGTACATTTGTTTAGCTCGCATTCTTATTCAAATATGATTGCCATGATAAAAATGTTTTTTTTTGCAATGCAGAAGCGCTGAATAATCGCCGATAAAGTGAATCTTCAAGATTTAAATCAACTGTAAAATAGCATTGATCTGATTTGATATCCTTTCCAGGTACAACGACTCGTGTAACTTTTTCCACTTTTCAAAGTCTCCGTTGCAGACCAAACTTATTCGTTCCTTCGTGTGGTACAGAAAATCCATTGTCCAGGTACTTGAGTCGGGTTAAAGTCTGATTATGCGCGGTCAATAGCTTTACTGCCTAGTTTGCATTCGCCATCCAAACGGTCATTCGCGGTCTACCGAGCACCGTTTGCGATGGGGTTTACTGAATCCGCTCCATCTCCTTCTTATTCTGAATCCCATTCGTTCAAGACGGCGATGGAAGAAACGATTTTGAAAAATCTAGTCACATGCCTTCTACTTTCTTTGAATTGATGTCAAATTATTAGCTCCATCATTAAAAATTTCTTGAAAATTCAATTGCCTCTTCAACTCTGAAAGATTAGTAAAAAGCGATCGTTGAATGAAACTTCAAACAAGTTAAAAATAGTTTACCCAAGAACATATTCTATATTCTAATACACACGTAATTTTAATGTTTCTCAAAAGTCAAAAGTACAGCTGTGTCGTTTTCAAAGTTTCCTCAGCTCATTAATTCTTTGAATACCGTGCTGGAACACATTTATACATATTCATGAACACCTCTGCGTGCTGCTTTGTTTCTCGCTCTGAAAACAGAAAAACTATTCTTAGTGAAAACAGCTAATAATCGAGGCTCTTTGTCCGTTAGCGTGGATAACTGATTTTTTCATGGGATATTTAAAAAACTTTCGAAGAAACTTCTCCAGACTTTAAAATATTATAATTAGAAAAATAATTAAGGAAAGCATTACATCTTTTCGAGCTTGAATATGCAATTTAGGATCATTTTTCCCCAGAGAAACTCTTCTTTGACTCTATTAAATCCTGATTTTAGTAAATAGTGGAATATATATTTTTAAAAATCAGCACAGCTTCGTTAAAATTTATTAGTTCGAGTCAGTGGGAAAGTTATTTACTGGCTAGGTAAGAGAGTTTTTTTTACATTCCGGCACTTTCGCGCAAGCTGATTAAATTTTTCGAATCTCTTCAAAACCTCCTCACCAACTTAGCTTGAAGAAGAACCTGATCTCTCAAGCTGCAAATTCGCATACTTGTTACTTATCTCTTTAATATTCTAGGCTTGAATTAATTTCATCTCTTATCTTATTTATTTTTCTGGTGCACCGCTCCTCCTCCTCCTTGCGAGTAAAATGGACCTTGGCAGTCGATAGCAGAAAAGGGTAGCGTACCGCATTTTCAAGGAACTCGTATAACCAACCTCATAAATATTCAGGATGAAATATATATCCCTCGATAATAACAGACCCCCAAACGTACGAGTGCCTTCTTTGATGAAACGACGGTGTCTCCATTTTTTTTTTTAAGCGTGTCAAAAGTCGTTAGAGAGTCTGAACGAAATTAAAATACTGAATATAAAAAAAAATATGCAGAGTGGAAAAATGAAAAGGCAGCGGTTTGTCATAGATTATTATACATAAATTGTGACTGGTCAGCGGTCAGGTGGTAGACGGATCGATCCTTCATAATACCGCGGAGACTGCTTCATCAAATTGTACGCGTAGGGACGTGATTGCGAATCAACACGTGATATCTAGCAGGAAGAAAAGTCATCATGTTGTGTAGGGAAAGATTTCGTTTATCTTTTATGAAGGTTACCCCTATTTCCTCGTGTCCGCTTCACCCTCGCGGCGCACTCAATTTCCCGGATGGATACACGTTCTCATTCGGACTGACATTGCCAAAACGGCAAAGGAAGGGGTGTGAAAAGAGGGGTGAGGGTGATGTTGAGAGGAATGACGCAGTGGGGTGAATTAAAGTAAAGTAAAGAAGAACAGAACAGAATAGAATTGAGTCCAGAGTAACTATGCGACGTTACACGATGGTGGTCAGAGAATAAAGGTTTGAAAGAAGACAACATTACAGGACGCGGAAGGAAAAAAAGAAGAAAACGATAATACGAAGGACAGCCAGAGGAACTCGCTGAGGAATAGCCTGTTCGTGTTCGCCATCCTTCAAATAACCTCTCGACATTTTTCCCAATTTACTCCTGCAGAACCTGCACTATGTTACTCCATACAAACTACCTCAATGTACTTGTCTAATGCAGTGAACTGAACAGAGTTAAAGTATATTCTTTTTTACTCTAATACCTTTGAGTGCTCATTGCTCAATTTGCAAGATTTTTATTAGGGGTTGTCCATTTATTATGCAATCTTTTTTTGACGATTCTTTGGACTTTCCACTTGTAACTTTACTGTAAAAACAGCCCCCCCCCCCCCCTCAGTTGATTTTTACGTTACTGAAATACGATCTTTTTTCTTCTCTTTTTTTTTTATTAGTAATTCCTCAGTACAAGAATGTATAATATTTTAAAAAGTATTAAAGATTTAACGATTTCAGGCTAGAGTTTTAAAAGAGTTTAATCCATGCTTTCATAAATTTAAAAAAATTTGAGGTATTCCAGAGGTTTGTACTGAATTTTAAAGAAGGAATTTTTAATTTTTAATTAAACTTTAAATTTTAATTTAAATTTAACACTGATTTAAAACATT
>JAUEJJ010000017.1:5042637-5060520 GCA_032164275.1 Synergus coniferae | reverse complement strand
TGAAAATAGACTTCAAAGTTCATGATATAATTTGAGAATTAAAAAAAGGTATAATGAATACAAAACACGAGAATAGTTATAGAAACTCATTTTACGTTTCCGAAACACGTTGCTAAAGTTAATTAGAAAGCGCAGTGTTTCTCAGTCAAGTGTGCCTTTTGGAATTGATAAATATAAAAAAATTGTTTAAATTAGAGAGTTTTCAGTCAGAAATTCGACACCTTTCTCCAATTTTCTCGAGCGCATTTTTAAATTCCTGATTTCGAAGCAGAAATCGACGGTTTCTTCAATGGAAAGAATTCTGCAAGGGAAATTTGTTTGCTTACTCTTTTATGAAAAATCTCCTGTTGAAATTTGTTTATTTAGGGGAGGATTACTCCCCACGTCGAGGAATTACTGAAAGGAGAGCAAGCTCAATTGGCAAGGAGAGATTTTATGTCCTGGCATGTAGCCTTTTTTATATCCCTTCGTTCCTGATTGGATTTGGATCTAAATTTCGTGGTGAGTCGGAAATGGGATGTAGTGATTTCTAAAGTGGAGGTGAAGGTCGAAGATAGTTGGTCGTTGGTCAGTAGGGAGCACTGCTGGCGTCTTTATTGCGGCACTCCATGGACCTTCTTGAATCCTGAGCCTCGCAGGGTGGCGCACAATCTTGTAAAGTTTCGCATTTTATAGCTGTTGCAAAGATATTTAATTTTTGTTCAGGGAGCGCCTTTACGGCGATCGCTATTTTGCCCCCGCCTTTGAACTGTGTCGAGTGGCTTGAAACGTGTGAAAGGTTGGAAGCGTCCCTATAGGAGTCCAATGGATGGTTTTATCGAAGTCTCTTCTTGTTCCCCTATTCCTTTTTTCTCTCCTCCTCTCTCCCCTTTTCTTTTTTAGAACACAACTTCGTTCTTCGCGGACGCACACCTAGAGCTATCGATTCAGAATCTAGAGAGAGTCTTTTTTTCCTTAAAAGCACGGTCCGTAACGAATCCAAAACCAGTCGAAAAAAGGACAGTTAAGAGCAGTTAACTATTTGAGAAACGTATTGCAGAAGGAAAACCAATTGGAAACGAAATGAAGAAACGAAAACGTCTCGCGTGAAGGTAAAAGGCTCGGTTCGAGTATACCTTTTGCTTCCTTTTTCGCGAGCAACCTCACGCTAAACTTAACTACTAGAGCATAAACATGAAGTTAATCGCACTTATCGAACGTGCCCTTAAAAGGAAATTTAAAAACTGAAATTAGGTACACGTGAGATTTACACTGTAAAATGTTCCAAGCACTGGCTTTCAGCTACTCATTTAATTCGTTAGAGGCTCATGAACGAAAGAGAAAAGATTTGAGTCTTTTTAGAACTCTAAACACATTGCCAATTTATGTACGAATAGGTAGAATCTAATGTACAGTGGGGGAAAAAAGTTGTATAGGACTTCATCTTTATGGGACCTTTTTGAAAAGCTATACCTAGCAATCCCTTCTCTCACAAGAATACATAAATCTATCCTCAAACATTCCTGCAAGTCCACTTGCTTATTCCGTCGATGGAGCTTCTTCATTTTTCCTTCACAGGGAAATCGGATAAGTACTACATTCCTCTATCCATCTTAGAATTCAAGGCAAATTTTCAAATCTCTCTTTTGCTTCGAGGCCAGTAACCTCATGCAAATGAAGGTTGTATGTATTATAAGAAATCTCCTCTTCAGTTGCTTCTCATCCATATCTTAAGAGAATCCACTCGCTAGATTTCATTTTCTATCATGATTCGAATAGATTTTCAATATGTTGTTTTACTTGAAATTTTTTTGTACGAATTTTCTTCTCAAAAATGATACCTTTATTCCTGATATTCCGTTTAATTAATGATTAATTGAAGCTAACGCATATACAACTTCTAAGGTGTATCCTAGACAGGCTTCAAGTGCGCTATTCAATATTGAAATTCAGAGTCAAAGAGCTTGATGCGTTTTCCCCTTATAATATTCATTCGAAGAACGGCTGTTCAACCTCATCAAGATATTAATTTCTTAGTCACTTAACTGCACGCGACATGAACGCGTTTATTGATTTTCTCAAACAGCCTCTCACCCCCTGCCCACATCTCTCTTTCCCACAGGGCGTCAGCAGACCCACCCCTTTTCCGGAATCTACTCCGTGGAGGCTTTCTAGTTATTTTCTTGCGTTCTTTGAAGGCTGCAACTTCCGCATGTCCGGAGTAATTTAATTACTGTAATGTGACTCTAGATTTAAGCAGTTCTCCAGAGACTCGTCCAAGAAGATTTTTTCCTGCGGGATTAACGACCCCTCCCTATACCACTGGTAATCACGGATAAAGCGTTATTGACGGAAGAGTAGTTGGAATGTCGGGACTGAATAAAAAAGAATACAAGAAAAAAGATCTTTTTAAATTGACACTATTTCGAAATAATAAAAGATTCAAACTGTTTGAATAACGTATATATCTATGATGGTTTCTCGATATAATTCTGAATTCCACCCTTTTAGTCCATATAGATTTATCCATCACAGTCTATTAAATTGAATAATACTTTAATGATAAAAGAGCTTGCGGTCTCAATTAATCAATTTCTGGTTTAATCGAATTGGGGCAATAAAATGCTTGTTTCGGTTAGTGCGAAGGTCAGGTACGAGAGGTCACAGGGGCGATTGTATCGGCGGTCATCGCGGTTCAATGTACGATCGAGGGTAGTTCGAACGGGAATTGAAAAATAGTAGACCAGTCCCGAAACTGTCCGCTGGAAATTGTCTCGAAACTGTTTGCAGCAAAAATAGAGATACAAAAGCGTCAGCTTTCTGCTCTCTTAGTTTCTCGAGTCAACCGAGAACGCAAAGAGGATGGAGAAACAGCAAGGCAACGGAGTTTGCAATTTAGTGGCAATCAACAGCATGAAGGTTTTGTAGCCGACTAGGGAGATTCCGGATGCGCCATTTATTCCTTGTCATAGAAGAGTTATAAGTCTTAGCGCTACCACCATTCCGCTTTTTGTGTGGCATCCGTTACGCATTTTCCAACAATTGCACGAGATCTGGAAATATAAGTTGGTGTAAAGAAGAATAATATCCCATCTTAGTAAACTACTCTTTGTATTTATTTTTCATCGGGTCTTTATTCATTTTCTGCAACTTTAATATCATTATTTAGTGATGAAAGAGTTGCAGATGACATTTGGCTTCTCCTTCGCGTGTCTGAAGGAATACGAAGAGAAAAATCTCTCCAGAGAATTTTTTATGTATACATCATTCGCAAACAGAAAATTCTTCATCGCTGTCTTTCGTGTCCCATTCGTGAGATTTGAAATATTTGAAGACAAGCGAAGAATCAATCATTTGGCGAGGGGTGCGAATATGAAATAAGGATCTCTTTGGCCCTTGTGAGTCATCATCCTCCGTATCATTCAGCCATGACACAAATGGGAGCATTATGCCTGAGCTTCCGTTCACTGCCTCTGCTATTGGTGGTTGTCGGGGGTTGCACTTCACCTTTCAATATTTCAAACACTTATCGTTCACGGCTAGAGGGTTGGGATTCGGTTCTGATGGCAGGTTGCGAGTACGGTGTGCCTCCCCATCCTGTCTTATGCGTTGTATAATAGTCGCATTTATATCATCTCCATCCCTCGACGGTTTTGACTTTATAATTTAATGTGAATGCTCCGTGCCTCGCGAAAGGGTTCGCGAATCCCTCTCGTGAATTGCGAAACACTCAAAATGTAGCTCGAAAAAAGTTAAATGTAATCATCTTTAATCTGATGATACTAATGGCATTAAATTACAAAGGTTGTATTAGTTTTTAGTGAAGCTTGTCACGCAATAGATAAACAGGGGGGCCACATGTTAGGGAAATCAGGGAAATATTATGGAAAATTTTTTTATGTTGTGGTATTCAATAATTCTAAACCAAAAGAGTCAAACTGATAAAGTACTAAATCGATCGATAAGATCTAAGTTTCTTGGTAATTTTTCTCGGTCGATGTAAAATTGAAGACGTCAGGTACGATTCCTAAGGTTCGATCAGTGAAATATATGAATTTCAACAGCTTTCTTCACCAGAGGAAGATTATCTATCATGCTTCTGGAATTTAGTAACTGGGCCAAGATCGCTTACTCTGGAGAAGATGCTGGAAATATCAGCAGTGCTGATCTCTTTCAGAGTTTATAAAATATGAGTATTTTTCTTCAGCTTAATCATCTTAGTGTAATACCGGCAGTCACGAGACATTTGAGCGCCAGAGAAACCCCTCGCGAATCTTAAAATACTGGAAGCTGTTTTAGAGCACCCAGTAGAAAAGATATGATATTAAATAGCCAAGTACCGCAGGCATATTACAATATAACGTAGAGTACAACACGGAACAACGTCTTACTTGCAAAGTATAGATAACAGGTGCGATGCTTCCGGAGAGAATCGTGACCTTTTGGGTAAAAAGGACTTAATTTTATGCGATCGTAACACAAACAGAATTTTAAATTTTACTCAAGTCACACACAGAGGGGATTTATTCTCTTTTACGTTTTACTCTCAGATCCGGCCATTAGTGATAATATTTTTCGAGAAGGGAGGTTTTAATGTTCAACTATTTGTCTGAGAATTTGATCTTCTCTTCATTATTGCGTATCCTTCTAAAAATTACCTGCGGTCTTAAAATCCATTGTATGAAAACATATTCAATCAATATCTGTTACCTATAAGTTAGATAGTCAAGTTTACGACGACACATTCCTGGCTACGAAAGTCGTTCGAAAAAGGAATTCCATTAAATTTCCAAGATGAAAGGATCTTTTCAGGTAGGGTCTAAAAGACTCAATTTTCAGTGAAGTGAAGATAATGTGTCAAAATCCCCGAAAAATGTGTGAACACCGTGAGAAATGACTCTTATAAAGTTTGTGGCAAGTTAGAAATGAGTAGGTTCTTTTTTAACTTACACTCCCTGCCATTTGCGAAATCTGTTTTTGATTTCTGATGTTAATAAGAGTTCAACACACAAAAATAATTGATCGTCATATAAAACTAGAATAATGGTGTCAGCTAACAAAGGTAAGAAATGTCTTTCAGAATGTTGAAGTAGCCCAGTGTAACAATTCTCCCAGCAAGTGTTCGGTGAAATGGAACCGGTGTAGTGTAGAATGTAGAAGGTCGCTAGGGAACCACAAACGTGTCACATCACGTCTCTGGTTGTCGCACCGCCTCATTGAACCGGCCATCCCCAAATGGTTGCCCCTTTCACTACATTTCTAACGTCACCTTCTGACAATGCTTTGAACACAACCTCCAGTCCTAATACTCATAGTATTTGCTTTCATGAAATAGACACGTACACACAATAGAGATCTCTTGTCGCATGGCTTGTTACACTGAAGAACTCAGGGCCTTTGATCTTAAACCATAAATTATCATTGTAGGAGGTAAATATGAGTAACCTAATTTTACATTACATTACAACTGTAATTGGCATTTAACATAGAGAAAGCTTGATAGTCAAATTGATCATCTGAAGGGTCAAATATAGAACTAAGATATGTACCTACTCAAGATCTAAGATAGTCAACCTGAATATTTGGGATTGTAAAGCCGATTATCTCTATGTTCTGTTATCACTGTTAAAAATGTCTGTCAATGGTATCAGAAATATATCAAAATCATAGATAATTTTATCACCTAAGATTTATCAGAATTTTTCTTTGGAGTTTATGTAATCCGAACGAGACGGAAAAACGTGAAACGATTCTATTAGCTACCGTGATAAACGGGCACCTACTCTTTCATTTCGACAATCGAAAACGTAAATTTTACACTTGATAGGCAATTGTTTCCTGAAGCTTGTAAAATTCCAAAAGAAAGGACGTCTCTAGTATGGTGTGTAGCTCCGATCTATTTTCGGTCAACGTAAATTATGTTCGTTTAATCGAATCTGCACCAAGATTTATTTCTGCCTTATTGCTACGACTTGCGTTCAGCCTACCGTGTCTTTCTAGTTCCTCCGTTCCTTTCCTTCCTTCCGCTCGAGCTTCATTCTGAACAAAAACTTTCCGCGAAACTCGATCCGTCCAACAGAAACTTTTGAAAAATCGCTTCTAGTTTTCGTCGTGATCTTGGATATCGAGGACGATCGCTTCGGGGCATTTTCTGGTCCTCTCTTTTAAAACCTTTGCACGTGATTGCACGATAGAGGCGAAATCCTACATATGCGAGCATAGAACTCGCTGCACATGATGTTACGTAAATATTTGTAAAAGTAGTTGCAAATCGAGGGACTGTTATTTAATGATCGAGATCTATATTTCTATCGTCTACATTTCTATCATCTATATTTTTATCATCATCATCTGAGTTAGTGTCAACCGAGAAAGATAAGTCCTTATGGACAGCTTCTAACTTCAAAATCGTTCGAAAATATTTGGCAGAATTTAGCTTCAAAAATATTGGATATATTTATCTGGAACAAGTGGTGAAAAAGATAAAAGAAGGGTTCGGAAATCACACAGGTTAGAAAAGCTCTTTCAGTCTTCGACAAAGAGCTAAATACAAGTTAATCCTGAAAACAGACTTTCACGAACAAGGGAGATGACATTTCGAACCCCTCTTAGCAGCTGTTAGTAGGTTGTGTCTGCCTGGAATATTGTGAAGGCTTTCATGACCTCAGGCGACATACGTTTTCTGCTAAGAAGATAGAAAGTTAATTTTCTGATGAATTCAAAGCCTTTGGGAGTAAGCGCAAACAGAGTAGAATGAGAATTTTTGGCCCAGGAAAAGTGAAACTAAAGAGGCAACTAGAACCTTTTTAGTGTTCGGGTTTTCAGACATCCTTTAAAACTGTAGAGGGTTTCAAATCGAAAACATATAAAGAATGTTAAAAAATTCTCTCCCAGAACCTGAATCTCAGGAAATCTTAAAAGAATCCTTTAAACTCGACCCAAACTAGAAAGTTCCGATCGCTCAATTGAACTAAATTATTCATGTATTTTTTACTTGTTTGGAGGGGTGAGATTCCTTTCTGAAGGATTAATAGACTTTTAAGAGTTTAAATGAAGGAAGTAAGCTTAAATTAGAGATGGTGTAATTAAGATGGAGGACGGGTAAACTGAGTCTTGAATACAAGCTGTAACATGAAACTTCTTAAACGATTCGAGACTCGGCTACAGAATTCGGACAGGGTGAAAGTGGGGTGGTGGCCTCTTTGCTCCTCATTACTCATCTGGCTGATAGTGAAGATATATGAGGAAGTAGGTTGGGTTTGCTGGAGGCTGTGATATGTGTTAGGGCAAGCTATTGTTCCGAGCAGGTCGGAATTACGACGCTTACAATACGACGATTGTTTCAGTTCTTGGTGGCATTGAACGGCTCGTTCTCATCCCCTCGAAAACTATTAAATTCGTTATTAATGCCAATGGCTCGAGCGGCTCGTGTTGTAATATCACCGTAATTGGACGAGAAAATATTATTCCCTCGACGTTGTGTTAACCCAGGCTGTTGCAAGAGGTCGGCAGCGGTCATCACAAGCAAAAAGTTTCGCTTTGAACTCGCAAATGGGGAATCGAGTTAAAATTGAAAAAAAAAATTCTAGTGTCTCACTTTCACGGTAGCAAAAAAGCGTATTTACTCTCTTTTAAAGAATTAAGTATTGAATTACGACGTACACTTACAAATTTTAATATTAAAAAGTAATATATTTGGTCCAATAGCTTTTTCATTTCTTTTTCATTTTTCAATTGTTTAGCTTGAAAGAGCCTGAATTGAAATTCAGAGGTGCGAAGAACCATAAAAGGAATAAAAGACTTTCATATGTGTCTCCCTTTGATGACTTCATCTACGCAATTTTTAACGAGTGAAAGAGATACGCGTTTGAGTATACGTATTTAGGTAATTTTACACCAAAATAATGTCATTCGGAATATCTGGTATTCGCGTGTTTGTCGCTTTGTGACTGCAATGTGCGTGTTTCACTGGCAGCCATTAGCTAGATTACTAATATAGTCGGGAAATGATGAGCAACATAAAATTATAGAGACGTATATGTCGTAAAATGAGTAGATGAAATTAGATGTTCATAGTAAAAACCAATAATTCTAATTTGTTGCTACTCGTATAAAAGTTTCGTTAGTAGTTTTTTGAGAACTGGAAAATTTATACAAATTCTTGAGATTGTACAGTCTTTGTGTGAATTGAATTATCGATTATTAATGAAATTTGCATTTTATTACCTCTCAGTCATATATAACTGAGAGAGTTATGGTAACATTTTTCAATGAAATTATTGCGCTGATTAAAATGGAAGCAGTTTAGAGCGAAGAGGCATTTTACGTTACGGGTTCATTCTAGCCGGAAGACCTGCTATCATTATCCTTATCTTGGATATAGCACAGGTAGGAAGACTTTTCTTACCACGTTTAACAGGAAACGAGAGCCTTAAGTGCTACCCTTTTAGTCTCCCATCTTTTCCCTCAGACAAGTGTTTTCACACGAGTTTACTGGGCACCAATGGAAATTCTGTAAAAGGATACCGTAATTCGAGAAGAGTGCAGAAAAAATAATAAGCAACTGATTCGCAGTTAAAGCGATCTTCTTAAAGGAGCCCAATGAAAGTTTTTAAAATATGCTAAAGCTCATAACGAAATTATCTTCAGCAGTATAATTAGAATCGTTTGAGAAATGCTTCAGAGATTTTATTATAATTTATAGTTATACTTTTTTCGTGCGATCTCTTCTGGTATGCTTTTGCAATTTTCTTGGAGAACTGTGAATAATTTACTTATCTTTTGCGACTTTAGTTGTGAAACTGACTTTAAATAGGAACATAATGTTAGAGTTTTCGCAAAGATCTACTGTAGGCCGAAGGTGGTAGCTGGCTCAAAGCCAAACTCACTCTCTCGAATTATGAGAGGGTGGCTGCAGACTCGCCAGTGTTGAGAGCTGGACCTGTAAGCGTACTTTACGGAAGGGTGGACTTTGGCTTATTTTCCGTATTTAGAATTTTATTGCAATTCCCTCGCCCTTCCCGATCTCCTTTACTTGGCTCGCCAATTGGGATCGTGAAATACAGCAGCCATTCGTTTCTCCGGGGCTGGCTATTTAAGGCTTTTTAAGCGCATCCAATAGATCTCGCACGCCTGTGACGTAAAATGTTAAAGCCTACTACACAAGAGAGAGAGAGAGAGAATCTACATCAGTTAAGAAGTAAAATCATTTACCTTAAACTTGAATTAAATAATTAATTATTTTATACAAACTTTGAAACCCACATGTGAATCCATCAGAAACGGAGATGCGTGTAACTAACTCTACCTCACAAAAGGATTGATATAAATGAAAATTAACCCTCTTCATGGAGGGTAGAATTTCATGGTGAAATTTTACCCGCGAGACGACTGAAAATGGTGGAGAGGGTAGTAGTTTTCCAGCCTGAGCGCACAGAGGAAAGGAGACTGTTAAGTGATACGAATGCTTTCAGCGTTTTTGCGGTTCCCCTAAACTATATTTAATGCCCGAACACCGTCTTTGGAAGCTGAACTTAAATCACCACTGTGCGCGAGCTTGCCTGATGTGTGTGGCCAGTACATGAAAAAGGGGGAACACGCTAGTATTTTTCTGGACAAATATATCGTAGAGATTTATATGCAAAGAAAAAATATGTATCTTTCAAATTGTTTATTAAGACATCTGCTCACTTCTGACGTCATTTAATCAGATTTATTACTCAAGTTTTAGGTTTATGTTCTTTATTTTTATTTTTAGATTTAGGAAAAAAGAAATAGGTATGAGGATATCATAATAAGTAAAATTTGTATGAGAATGATCAAAGTACACTTTTATATCATAACTAAATTATATCCTCAATATATATATGTATATATAATATATATATATAATATATATTCTCTGGCCACAAATACATTTTCTAGATTGTTTGCCCGTGTCTCGTAAATAAATCCGCTAAATGCATTACATATTTCAGTCACCGTACGTCCACGTTTAGAAACACATACATAATACAGAACTGAGGATATGAATTTTTTGCCTCGATTTGGTTCAGCTATTGTAATTCAATTTTAGTATCATTACCTGCTTTATGTAACTAATTTTAAACTGACTATAATTTATGCAAGAGCTACTAAATTCGCCGAATCGATGAAGATTTAATTAGTTATGTCTTTTCGATTTGTTGATTTTCCAATCTTCCAATTACAATGTTCTTAAAATTATACAACCATCATAATACGTCTCTATCTAATATTTAAATGAAAAACGTATAGATTTCAACCAATTCACTCAACTCTGATAATCTAAAATCTTTTGCGTTCTTGGATTAAAGATCTCTTATTATTATTCGATACTCCCTTATTTCGAATAAATATGCCAGGATAGTCGAGTAATAATATTCAGTCGTGCCTTTCACCTTCTCTGCCTGCTCGGATCCGGCTATTTTAATCCTTCTCATTTCATTTCCTTATTCCCTCGTGCAAAATTATATCGAATCATCGGAATAAATCTCAATACCTATTTCAGTACTATCGATAAGTCTCACACAACTTTCTCTTGCAGAAACTACAAGGTGCGGAAGAACTTATGCTCGAAATAGGAAAAGGAAAATTAAATGTAAGGTGTCGAGTACTGACGAAATTCTCTATTTTAACACCAGAAAGTTTCCGAGGCGATGGTGGCGCCTTTAACACAATAGCTAGTTAGGGGACAATGCTGAAAGTGGGGGAAATTTGGCCGAATCTAATTATGAGACGCCTTGGAAACCGACAAGCGACGGGAATTGAAGTCTGTCTCGCGACAGAGCTGTATCCACGAGAGAAATTGAATACGGACTAATTTTACTCGTAATACGGCCACGGAGTCCCCTTTTTCTTGTTGACTCGTCTCCTTCCTGCAGACGATTTTCCCCCTTTTTTTTATTGGTCTATTACGACTCGGCAGAAACGAAAAATTACCATTTTCGATGTAAAGGGTGCCATTCAAGCGTTAATTTTTCAAAATTCGTATTAATATGCAATGTTCAATTCTAACGGCCAGGATTTTTTTTATTATCCTTGAAGTTATCCTGAGAGAGTGAACTAATCTGAATTATTGAACTCTATAAAAGAGACATGAAGCCGATATACGTCACAGAAAGCTCTGTTTAAAAGAAGAAGATTCATAATTGATTAGAGATATTCAGAGCAGATGACCCAGGGTTGTATTTGAGTTTTTTTTATAGAATGTAGGTTACGATACTTCTTATTTAAAAGCACTTTAAAAATCGTACGATTTAGCTACCTCGTACTAATTCTTGCATATTTAAGTACTATAGTATTCTCAACCGAGGAAACAAAGTCTTCAAGCAATATCCATATTATTACCGCTTTAAAAATGTCACCCTGCAAACTGAATAATTCAGAATTCATAGCTAATTGAAAATTCAGTATAATCTGACTATAGTTCCAATTATTTGAGGAAGAAAGTTTCAAAGAAGTTCTAAGTGCATGTTACTTAAGTAAAAGATTCAACAGAAACCAAAACTCCATTTATCCACCCACCAAGAGATCTCGATCAGTGTGAAGTATTCCTATAGAGACTGTAACAAGATCAGAAAAGTTACGTTATAGATGTAAATGGATAGAGAAATGTTGGATGGGAATAAGGATTAGCGAGCACAGTATAAGATGAAGGATTCTGGTTTCTTGAGCTTCTCTCTCATATTAGCATATTTAATGTAATTATTTACTAGGAACCCGGGAATTACAATAGTATAATAAACTTAAAATCTTGTCGACTTTGCATATTAGACTGAAATACATCTTATCTTTATTGCTTTCATTCATTCGCTGGTCTCATTATGTGAATATTTTCTACATGTCAGATAAATTCTTATCGTGCTTTTCTTCATCGTTCTCATTTTTGCGCTTGGGTTCATTTTCCCTTTTTGTATAGGAAGCCATTCTAAAGATTCGCTAATCATAAAGTTCGCTTTTTTCATAGACAATCCAGTCATTCGTCTTGCATCACACGGAATTAGATGAGTCTGTCTGTGAGAGGAGATCTGAAGACACGCGTGGTGTGAGGCATGAGGCATTTTCCATTTATAAGAAAATACGCTCTGAAATTCCCATCGGGAAGAAAGCGCCGACTCGGTGCGATCTTTATTTCTCCTTATTGTCCAGAAAATAGGAACGTCGCATCAGACTGTTTTTCATGACACCTTGGCGATTTCTACGATTCTTTCTACCCTTTCGCAATGTTGATTTAGTGATATTTATAGGAATAATATTGCCGATTTCCTTAGTTTTGCAATTTTAATTCGTTGAATTTAAATGTGAGGCCCGAGCATTAGGGTAAGTCAAAAATAAATTAAAAAAAAAACATCTATAATTAACTATCTGAGTCTTTTTATTGACATCTCAAATATATAGAAGGACAGCTAACTATAAATTAGCTATCGCATTTTCTCATGTCGTCAGCTTTCATTTATCACGAGAGTATCGTTCTGTTTCCCCGTGTGCTATAAGTTTAAAAAAAAAGATGTTCCCATGCATCTTTTATATCCTTGGCATCATCAATCAGTCACAGTTCATTGGAAATCAGCAAATCTTTGACCTGTAAGTAACTAAAGCTGTCTTGCAAATATTCGTCGAGAAGGAAGTATGATTTATCGCAAGTCACTTCGCATATGTTTCATTAATGCTGAACTCAATTATAATCGACTGTAGGTTAGAAAATTTATAATAAATGGATAAATTCTCGCATAATGAGAATTGAATAATAGGAGTGCCTGACACCTGTGACGATAAATATAAATCACAATTTGAATATTTCATACCCGAGACTGTTCATAAAAGTTATTTATGTGAGTTGCATGTCAATGTCTCTCTACTTTTTATGATTTCAAAACGCCAGTCGATAAGCCAAGAAACACGAGCTTGTTTTTGTTGCTAAACCATTCTTTAGCTGCAAGAAAAGATTGTGAAATTTTAAATACTAATAAGGAAAAAAGAAGCCAATTAAGGGAAGAACTTGACGAGCGCTGAAAAATATATTCGGAAGCTTTTAAAAGACGAGCTCCTGTTTGTGCTGTAAATCGATGCGGGTCGAACAAAAGACGGCTATGTCTGCGCTCATCGGGGCTTACCTTCTTAGTTTCCAATAGATTGTCCAAACTTCACTTGGAATACTTTTCCTAACGACGAAGGGAAAGCCTGCGGTGGGCGGCGTCAATTAGCACTTGACGATGAAAAATGAGATCCAACTCGATCAAAAACTCACGGCGAGGCTAGTCATGCCGAGGAAGTTAGCGTTCAAATTGATTTAATAGACGCTAACGATATCGCGATACTGAAACCTCTGGAGAAAAGTGAATTTTGTCCTCTTTATGGATTTCAGTGTTCTTGCCAAAAGAAAACACTTTAAACGAAAAAATAGTAGAAATTTATGTTAGAAATTTAAATATTTATTTTAGAAATATTAGTAATACATATTTAAATTGATAATAATGCTTGTAAAATATAAACTTCGTTTTTTGATATTGAGTTTTCTCCAGTCGGGCAAGGATAAGAAAAAATTATAATTTCATCTCGAAGATTGAAATTAAATTAGCTAACCAGATGAAGTTTTGTGAATCTAGAGTACTCAATCCTGATATAAGTTTCATTAATCTCATAAAGTATTCGAACTCCAAGTCGTAAAGCGTCTCAACTAAAGTACTGAATGCGTATATTGAACTTTTCGAAGAAGTCATCTTAAACAAGCTTAAACCTGAAAGCAGTTTTGGCAACTTGTTTGAGTTATCTAGAAATCCACTTCCTAATTTCTGTAGCAGTGTCACGTGAGATTCAAGCCTGCTCTCGGGAAGTGAATATCTGTGACAGCTGTCGCCGTCTCTTCCGCGGAGCCATTAGTATGTTGATAGGATAGTGCAGTGGTGAGCAAAAACGTGAGCTGTGAAAATTCTCTGAATTATCCGATGGAATTCCTACAAATTTTCCTTCTCGTCGGAGCGGAAACTGGAAAGATAATTCCTATCGAAATTTTCTATTATCACCATCCAATTTTAAAGATAGATATTATCTGGTTAGTATCTGAACACTCATTTCATTAGAACGAGTTCTAACTCGTTTCCAAATTCTAACCTGGAAACATTTTTTCTCCAAGTATAAAAGGATATACAAGAATCTGAGAAAGTGAATTTTCAAGATGGAAATCAAGGATCCATTCCTGTCTCACACGTTCGAAATATATTCAACAAAATTTCGGAATGAGATTTTCCGAGGAACAGGAAAACACCGTAACAATGACGCTTTCAAATGCAAAGCAGCTTCGAGGTCGATCGAATGTAAATACAAGTAGCCTGTAGAGTAGAGTTTGACGGTAGTGTGCTTAGTTCTTGACGAGGGTGAAGTCGAAAACTGAGGAACAAGCTCTGTTGTTACGACGATCTGTCGGTTCGTTGGCCAAGTCCTCAACTTAGTAATTTCAGCGGAACATTTCCTTGTCGGGTTTCGTGGTCATGTTCATCAAACGCGATCGATGGAAATCTCCTAAGTCAAATAGGCAAAAGGCTAAATTGAGAATCGCACTAGAAATAAGGCTAACTTATGGTCCTTTTACGACCTCAATTATAGTACACCCCTATAAAATATGAATAATTGCTAAGGATTACTGGTATGCAAAATTTCTCTAGGCTTCCCACTCTGAACGAGTCAGCTCTTCGTAAAATACATCCGGGAATGAAATTGCACTGAGTCTGCATAAATGTGCATTTCGTTCGATCAGCCGTTAAAAAAAAGATTCACACATTTCCAGTAGTCGGAGAAGCAGATACTGGTCGGAAATCTGTCTCCTTTACTCGCTGAATCTGAATTATGTATTGAGATTTGCATTAATTGCTAATTAAATCTGAATACTTCGGCCTTTATTGAGAATTAGTAGAATAAGGGGGACAATATATCGTCGTCGGGTTTTGTAATCGATCTTTATAGCTGAAGCCTATTGAAATGGTAAATTCGTTATCCTGAGATATTGTATGACGCTTAACTGGTTCCGCCCAACCATGACTCCGTTTTCTACCCTCCTCGAATATTCCAGATTCTGGAGTTAGCTATACAGAATTTAGACAACCCACATGGCCACAGGCTCACGAGAATAGTAGATAGCTTGTAGGAGACACGCCCTGCTCTAGCGACGTGTGACAATGAAGCTCGCGATTTGAACGCATTGCACAATTCCACCTCATCAAGTATTTCGTGCTTCGAAGTCACGGAAAGTTGAGTCAAGCTGTGAACTTATACCCTGTTAGGCAATTTCTAACGAGACCAAGCCTTATCAGCACTTTGCCCGAGAAAGCTGGTCACAAAGCCCAAAAATTTACAATTTAATAGCTTGCAGCGAGAAATTTCTGCCAAATTCAATCAGTAATGAAGGGGATATGGATAGCAATCAGCACTCGGGCGTACAAATAAAGATGTTTATTGAAGCAAATAGTACATGTCGTAGGCACGTCGGACTGAGACTGACTATTACTGGAATGTTCGCTGTAAAATACAGCTCTTTTAGTTATTTAGTAATATTTGATGTAATCACTGATACTGAGTTTACTAAAAGTTTGTTATAATGGAAGTGTTTTAAAGAGTAAGAGACCACTTGGAAAACTTTAGCAAGATTTTCTCAGGACTAGAAGCTACCTCAGTGCCGTGAAGCTTTCCTGGCGATGTTAAATCCACCGTCCATTAAAAGGTCGTAAAGCCCTCGCGGATAGCTGCCCTGAGCGCCAACGTTCCCCTGAGCATTCGAGGGAAATAATAAAAAGGCCTCGTGGAGCCGATGAGAGGGCGTAACTCGTTTTCGAGATTGCGCTCCCACGAACGCGAACAGAACGCGAACAGAACGCGATTCAACGAAGAACGAAAGAAAGAGCTGTGAAGTTACGTCTTCCCTTCGAGCGTAACATACACTGATGACTGTTTAATGAGTATTCGATATTCTTGTAATTGGGTTCGCCAATGCCCTTCTTATGAAACTTACGCCGGAAGAAATACGTATCTAATGAGCTTTAGATTTTTCGAACCTTAAGTAGATACTACCAATACTTTATTGAATTCAGTTAATGCGAAAGAAATATTGGGATTAAAATTATTTCTGCAATTCGGTGTCTGCCGAGACGTGAAGATATTTTTAAATCACTTGAAAATCTTGAAATTCAGCTGAATTCTTTTGAAATTCCTTTAAAATTCCTTACACTTATTTGGCAGCTCTGACCTCGATTCTCAAGGACAAGCAGCTTCAGATTTCGAAATTACGAGAATCTATTTTCGATATAATCGGAATCTTTTCTTCTTGGTGGGGTTTTACTACTTTTGAAAGAAGTTTCAAGCAGTGCGTGGAAAATTATGAGTAATAAATTTGAGGATGTAAAAAAACTTCGATAAACATTTGAGTAAAGTAGTTTAGCTTTCGAGTGAATAATTCGCTATTCTACTAAAAGAGGAATAGTAGAGGGAAACCAATTATTTAGAAAGGTTATCATCGAGATACCACTGCACACTTCGAAGCTTTGAACTCAATGTTAAAATTAAATCTCCTTCGCTTTGGTAAACTACAAATCAGTTGACTAGGATGAGTACTCCCTTCGCGGAAATTTAATCGGTTGATGCATCGCTAAAATGTTTAGGTGGCAAAAAGATTTTAATCAAAGACCCGAAGGTCTAGAAGGGAGTGGGAGGGGGGAGTGGCACAGTTGGTGGACGTTGCGAATGGTGCGATGCCATAAAGCAAAATGTAATCAACTCTATTTTGCGCGACATAACACTGTCGCGCTTTTGAATGTTGAGTCAGAGCCTGGCTCTACTTGCATTCACGAAACTTCATTCTAGATTCACACTATGATTTTATATCCTATCCGCCATAAGAGATTTGCCTCGTCTAACAAAATTACCGTGCAAGATTAATATCTCAAGCCGTAAACTTTACTAATATCAACACCTTTCGTTTTCCCGGCACTCCGAGGCGCAGTTTTCTTTATTATTTTCTAGATTTTTAGTTAGCAGGAGAAAAAATTACTCTTTCGAGATTATATGTAATTTCGAAGGATTCAATGCAAAAAAGTTAAAAGAGAATGCTTTCGGAGACTGATATTAGCAAGTTGAATAGAGGAAGAATTTTTTTATGTATTCGAATGGCGAATCTAGCGATGAATTGAGCAAGGAAGGCACAAAGCGGCATGACCTCAGTTTTAAGAACAGGACTCGTACAGCATCTAAATCCGCATATAGTTCTGGGGATGCACGTTGGGCAGTAGGAACCCAGTGGAGTATGTTCGGCATGAGACTAGAACGGGACGAGGGGAAGTGGTATGAGCATATGGTTAAACCGTAATGGTAGTAGGGGTGATATATTTAAACCCAGCAAAGTTTGGTGCTCAGGAACGAGGGGTTCCTAGGGTGGCGGGCGTGCCTCGCATAAGTTTACATTATCTTACCATCTGATAGCGACTTCCAACCAGACTCTGTGTGGACTCAGGGTGTGAGAGGATGTCTACAGAAATGCTTCCGAAAAGTCGGTTCGAGGTTCGAAATTTATCACGGAAGGGATGTAGAAAAAATGACTTCACCTTTCTATCCGATTTCATGAATTCTTCTAAACCTAATTTCTGATTCTTTAAAATTCAGCCCTTAAATTTTGAAATGTGCTGATGCCAAAGTAAGAGAGACAGCATGAAAATTAGCAAACTGGATTTCATTGCCGCTAATTGCATTAAGTTCAGAGAGATTACTAGAGGAATCAACTTGGCAGGTTTAAAGTAAGAACCACGAAACTTGATGGCAAGCCAAACATTCACAAGCAGATGGGAATCCGGTTTGCTTACTATAAAGTACATTTACGCGAACTTCTTGTCTGTTGTGAAATAA